>CAUYRH010175935.1:0-14389 GCA_963574655.1 Perodicticus potto | reverse complement strand
GCCTCAAGCTGTCACCCTGGATAGAGTGCCGTGGCATCACAGCTCACAGCAACCTCCAATTCCTGGGCTCAAGCGAGTCTCCTGCCTCCGCCTCCCAAGTAGCTGGGACTACAGGCGCCCACCACAACGCCCGGCCATTTTCTGGTTGCAGCCGTCATTGTTGTTTGGCGGGTCCAGGCTGGATTCGAACCCGCCAACTCAGGTATACGTGGCTGGCGCCTTAGCCCGTTGAGCCACAGGCGCCGAGCCGTGTGCTTATTTCTTAACAAAGAATTATTTTTAATGACAAATGAAAATTGTATACATTTATGGTGTACAACATGTTTTGAAATCTGCTTCTTACTAGGTGTGTGGCCTTAGACAAGTTTCTTAATCACTCTGAGCTTCAGTTTCTTGTAAAATAGGTATGAGAAGATTATTTCTCTTATAGGATAAGAGGATGAGGGTTAAATGAGATGCTTCTACTATCTGGAATGTCCCCCACCCCAGATCATCACAGGACTGGCTCCTTCTTCACTTTCAAGACTCAGTTCAAATGACAAGTTCTGAGAGGCTTTCCCTAACTACTCTGGCCACTTCTCTAGTTTCTCTCAAATCACTTTAAGTTCCCTATACCATTTGTTACTATCTGAATTATTGTTTCGGAGACAAGGTCTTGCTCTTTTGCTCAGGCTAGAGTACAGTGGCATACTCATAGCTCATGGCAACCTCAAACGCCTGAGCTCAAGCAATCATCCTGCCTCAGTCTTCTGAGTAGCTGGGACTACAGGTGTGTACTGCCATATCTGGCTAATTTTCTGCATTTTGTAGAGATGGGGTTTTGCTCTTGCTCAGGTTGGTCTTGAACTCCCAGCCTTTAGTGATCCTTCCATCTAAGCCTCCTGAAGTGCTGGGTTACAGATGTGAGCCACTGTGCCCAGCCTGTTGCTATCTGAATTTATCTTTGCTTATTTATATATATAAGCTGTGTGATCTCAATTCCTCTGAGTCCCTTCCTATTCATTGCCATATTTTCTGTGCCTAGAGCAGTGCCTGGCATGTGGTAGCACTGTGCAATAAATATCTGTTGAACAGGCTCGGCACCTGTGGCTCAACAGGTTAAGGTGCCAGCCACGTACACCTGAGCTGGCAGGTTCGAATCCAGCCCGGGCCCGCCAAACAACAATGACGGCTACAACCAAAAAATGGCCGGGCGTTGTGGCGGGTGCCTGTAGTCCCAGCTACTGGGAGGCAGAGGCAGGAGACTCGCTTGAACCCAGGAATTCGAGGTTGCTGTGAGCTGTGATGTCATGGCACTCTATCCAGGGTGACAGCTTGAGGCTCTGTCTCAAAAAAAAAAAATCTGTTGAACAATTCACTTAAGCTCACCCTTGTAAGCCTTTGAGAAAGCTAATACACAGTTAAACTTTGGTGAAAATCTTACGTATGTTGAGGGGAAAAACTCCTTTTGAAATCTATCAGTCTGTGACTAAATTTTAATATGGAGCTCTTGGCCCCAGGAGCTTATCATCCAGCTGGTGGGATGTGATCTGAATGCTTCTTAGAACCATTGGTGGTTGGCTCGGTGCCTGTGGCTCAAGCGGCTAAGGCGCCTGCCACATACACCTGAGCTGGTGGGTTCGAATCCAGCCTGGGGACCACCAAACAACAATGACGGCTGCAACCAAAAAATAGCTGGGTGTTGTGGCGGGTGCCTGTAGCCCTAGCTACTTGGGAGGCGGAGGCAGGAGAATCACTTGAGCCCAGGAGTTGGAGGTTGCTGTGAGCTGTGCTGCCACAGCACTCTACCGAGGGTGACAGCTTGAGGGCTCTGTCTCAAAAAAAAAAAACAAAAAAAAAAAACCCTTGGTGGTTCCTAAATCACTAGTGCAACCTATGCTTTCCATGGATGGAAAGTGTTACTGGAGATTAAATTAAGAAAGTATGTAGCCAAGGGCTAAGTGTAAGAGAAATGAGGATACAGATGGGGAGATTCAGTTGGTGAAGGTATTCTTGGAGGACCTTAAAGGAAGAAAGAAGTTATCCTAGAGAGAAGAGACCAGGCACTTAATGTTTGCAAGCCATTTAGAACACTGCCTGGGTCACAGGAAAAACTGTGTATGTGTTTATTAAAACAAATGCCCAATTTATAATTTTATGCATTTAGACTTTTATTTTTTCAGTAGAAAAGGATACAAAAATATAAAGAAACTTTATTTATGAAGTTTCCAAGGGGTTCCCTTTCTCAAAAGCACTCAGAAGAGGGCCACAATAGAACTTATCTGTCTGCTACTTATGAATACTACATTACTAATTCTAGAAACAGCATCTTCAGATGATCCCAAACCTGGAGATCACATGGGACCAATCAGATCATCTGAGCGCAGACACCAATCCTCAGGAGCATCAACGAAGTAATCTGACTGCTCTGACTGCGTAGGACAGGCCTCTGCTTGGTGCCCGGGAGCCTGGGCTTGAGCTTCTTCATTGTAGACACAAGGTGGACAATCACAGACGGGCCTTTGGCTGGGCTGTGACAAGCTGAACACCTCGTAGCATGTCTCATCATTCCGGGCTGCAGTACCACTCCTGCTGGGTACTGTCAGAGAGCAGGGCTTGGTGAGCCATGGCGACTGCTGAGGGGCAACACATGACACTGGGATCACATACTTAGTTGACGTGCCCTTAGAAGAATAATGCATCTCAGAGCTGTAGATAACCATGCCCTGGGGGATAGCCTTGGCCCTGATGCCACATTCAGTAACTCGGTAGGTGAACTGGTAGGCATGTGGCCGGACATGGTTGGCGGGGCAACCCAGGCCCAAGTGCAGCTCATGAAAGTGCACGTAGACATCGTTGTTCAACATGAAGGGGTGCACTGTGACCATGAACCAGTCTATAGAGCACAGCACAGTCATTGGATTTTGTCCAGAGCAGGCTGGAAGCAGGGCGAAGAGGAACATCACTGCCATCAACTTGGAAACTTTCATCCTTGCAGCCCTTCAAGTGACAACCCACAGGGAACAGCGAGTTGGCCGGTGAGGATTTCTAGAGCACACAAAAACACAAGAGGCCAGGCACCTTATTTTGTATCAAAAGTTCAAACATGATCTTTTTCTTTGTAAGCAAAAGGCTGTTCCTAAGGCATTAAGAAAACAAAACATTTGTGTGAGAGAGAAGGAAATTGTAATACCATTGTTGGAACTCATGTGTTTTAGGGATGACTAGAATGGCTTCTTTAAGGGACTTAACCCTGCTGCTCTGGTATAAAATACATATCCCTCATATGTAGAATAATAATCAACACTGCTCAGGAAAGTGGCATCCTTTTGTGTGTCACTCTAAGACAAAACCTAAACAGAACAGGATATTTGTGTTAAATATTTAACAAGGAGATAGAAGACACAACTTAAAGGCGACATTTCCTTCTTTTACAACAGGCCCCAGTGTCCTCACATAGATCATACTATTGAATCTCTCCTTATCACCCTTTTAGTTACCAACAGATTTGATTAAATAAAAATCTGACAAGGAATTGTGATCTTCTCCTAATAACCAAATATTGAAATTTTGCTGAGTGTTTTGCTTACAGTAATCAAACGAGTGCTGCATAAACTCCAGTAGTAGCACTGCAAGTCATTATGGCTAATAGATTCCCTGATATATTTATCAAGATGCCTTATAAAATACTGAAATTGCAGAAACATAAATTACATACACATCCTGGTTTCTATAATTCTACCTTTTTAATGCATACTATAGATGAAAATGACTTAAAAGTCCTTCCCTAAGAAAGGGAGTGTTAAGTTTGCACTTCACACATCAATTGACAAGATATTTCCAAAGATCTTTGCCACCACAGTTTAACTACAGGTTCAAGTGCGCTGTGAGATAAAGATGGTCTGCTCTGCTCACCTTTTTTTTGTTTTTTTTTTTTTTTTTTGAGACAGAGCCTCAAGCTCTCGCCCTCAGTAGAGTGCTGTGGCATCACAGCTCACAGCAACCTCCAACTCCTGGGCTCAAGCAAGTCTCCTGCCTCTGCCTCCCAAGTAGCTGGGACTACAGACACCTGCCACAATGCCGCTTGAGCCACAGGCGCCGAGCTTTTTTTTTTTGATACAGAGGCTGGGTAGAGTGCCGCGGCATCACAGCTCACAGCAACCTCAAACTCTTGGGCTTAAGCTATTCTCTTGCCTCCGCCTCCCAAGTAGCTGGGACTACAGGCGCCTGCCACAATACCCGGCTGGTTTTTGGTTGTAGTTGTCGTTGTTGTTGGGTAGGCGTGGGCTGGAATCGAACCCACCAGTTTCGGTGTATGTGGCTGGCACCCTAGCCACTTGAGCTACCGGTGCTGAGCCAAAGACACCATTAGGATGGTGTTCTGCATTGAACGGTGGAATGTTTGTTTCTCTGCTCACCATTCTTTAAGAGGTGAAAGGTAGTATGACAAGAAAGTGGCCACACTATCAGAAGGAGGTGACAAATGAAAGAAGCAAGAGCAATTTCATTAAATGTTGTCTAACTCAGCTTCATTTGCAAAGTGAAAATGACATAAGTCACATAATAAAGACTAAAATCTGGAAGGAAATGCGCATGTGTGAGTGTAGGGATTCATTTTTGGTTCCGGCTGAGATAAGTTAACATCTGCATAAATTCATTCATTCTTCGACTAATGTTTATTGAATGCCTACTATGTGCATAGCACCGGGCCGAAAAGCATCTGAAGATATTTCTTTCCTTCCCTTTCCCCCAGTTGCAAAAATACAGTTCTTTCTTTTCCCTTGATATGGATGAATTTGGCTGCATTCTTTAATGGAAACCATGGCATAGGAGCCCACTAGAAAAGTCCCCTGGTCTGGGTGAAATGTTTTGTTTCTGGCTGGTACAGATCAGTCTCCCTATCTCTCACCCTCTCATTAATGACTCCTCATTCTCTGGGGGCTGATGGGATGCAAAAGAGAAGCCTTAGAGGTCTGTAAGTCTTTTTCCTTCCTCTTTGTTCATTCTGAAATATCTCTTTGTTGTTTTTCACAAAAAACAAAAAATGAAAGCAGCAGCAGCAGCAACAAACAAACCAACCAAAGTCCTTTCTACTGCAAACCCAACACGAACCAAATAAAACAACAACACAAGTCAATTCTGATGTGAGCTGGTCCTGGATGACTCAACAGATAAGTAAAGGAACCACGTGCTCCGGAGGCCTGATATTTGCTGAGGTTCCCTTTGAAAGCTGAGATCAGCACCCCATCCCTGCTGCATTACACCGTCTAGGTCTTAGGAAGACCACCTCGTCCTGAGCATGCTCCACGAGCGGCTTTGTCTCTCTCCTTTCCTTTCTCCTTCCTTAACATCATCTCATGGCCTGGGCCTGCTTGCCCTGAACAAAAACCTCCTCTTTAAGTAGTTCCTGGAGTCGGCCAACAAAACAATCCTTCATTCCATTTTTGTTGTTCAAACCCCCAAACCGAGACCCACGTTTATAGCCATTCTTGTTAGTTAAGGCAGACTTTTTATCTCCTTCCCTCAAGCATCTTTGGTCTACTCCTCTCTCTTCTTTCTCTCTGTCACGGATAATTAAAATAGAATTATACAAAGTCTGGATTTTCTACAATAAGACAGTTGTCCCCCAAGTAATCACCCCCAGCAACACACATATCTACTTCTTGAATAATATTGTACTGCACTAATCTCAAAGGAAGAGGTTTTTGCTCAGGGCAAGCAAATAGCATTACTGCATTTGGGGGTTCATTTAAACAAATCTCCAGACTTGGACAGCACAGAATCTGCTTCCTCTGATTTTCTTAAAGCCAAGAACAGATTGCCACGTGATGGGAACAATAAATGAAGATGCTTATGTGTGTGACAGCATACATTTGAACTCAGATAAAGCTTAAAGAGGAAGTCAGTGGGACCCACATTCAAGGCTATGTCTCTGAGGTCCTCAAGGGGAAGGGTAGGGAGATTAGGACAGCAGAATGTACTCGCTAATGAGGTCGCTGATGCCTTGCTGGAGGCAGCTTTGGGACTTGCTCCCTTTTGTTTAGTATAGGTCATCAAAACAGGCAGCCTCTCTTCCCCTGCTGCCTGCAATTCCCAGGGAAGGGTAGAGCAGTGGGGGTATGTGTGTTGGGGGATGGTTATTAGTGAATGACTATTCCCAACACAGAGTCAATTCATCAGATCAGCTTGCTTTTCTACCACCTAGATGAGATGTGCTGGGCAGAATGGGATCCTGGACAAGGGAGGGAGAAGGTGGGCTCTGGCGATTGGGGGGAAAGAAGGCTGAGGGGCTAAAGATGGGAAGAAGATACCGGGAGAGAGGTTTGTGTTCAGTTGTCAGACCGAAGGTACTTTTAGCCATAGTTGGGACCCTGCGCAGTATCCCGAGAGCTCTGGGGAGAATTCTATCTAAGAGTTTCTACCCCAGAAATCTATAGCACTGAGGTGGAGCCAAGAACTGGGGGAGAAATACATGCAAAGAAGGGGGAGCTCACCTTGAGACTACACTCTAGCTTCTTGCAGAGGTGTCCGGGTTGAGAAAGAAAGCAGGTGTCAGGCTTTGCAATTCCATAGCACCATTTTGACTGGATTGCAAATTATCCTTCCTCCTTTTTGCAATATTCCAGAACCCGTGAATTTAGATACATTTGTATAAGCCAAGCAGGACTCAGCTATTGGTTCATACTGTCCTGAACTGAGCTAGAGAAGAGGCCAGGCAAACCCAGAGCTGCTTACACCTGGATGCAAAATGTTTGCTTGCCTCAAAGCTACAGAGTACAAGTAGCTTTCTGTTTTTCTCAATGTGGTTTATGCATATACATTTCCCATTAGCTCTTCTAACAGAATTTTCCTCCTTCCTTCCCCCCCCCAAGAACTCCCTAATAAACCTTCATAAATCCTTATGTTTAAAAAAAACCATGAAACATTTTGTTTTGGGAATATGAACTCGATTTCCTTTTCTTCCCGTAATCTAAGCTGCTCTTTCAATTAAGTTCAGAGGAATCCAAGTGCTTGTTTAAAAGATACCTATATCAGTCACTGAGAATATACAGATTAGCAAAGCGAGACTGAGAGCTTGTAGGACTTTGTGAAATAAGACAGCCTACTTTTCTACTTATAGACAGGAAGAGAATGGATTGGCCCAAACAAACAAAAAGAAGAAAAAAGAAAAATAGTTGCTACTTGACCCTCATTAATTCTGTTTGCGGAAATGCTGCATATAAAGTTCAGCAGCTGATCTTTTTTTTTTTCATATTGACAAATACAAGTTGCATATATTTATGAGGTACAACGTTATCATCTATGTATACACTGTGGCATGCTGGTTAACACGCCCTACCCATCACCTCACTTAATTATAGAAGTAAAGAGGAGAGTGGTTGTTGGGCGGGTCCCTGGAGTGGAGGGGGAAGATGTTAGTCAAAGGGTACAAAGTTTCAGGGAGACGGGAAGAAAAAATTCTAGTGATCTATTACACAGTATGGTGACTATAGTTAATAATAATGTATTATATGTTTCTAAAATACTAAAAGTAAGTTTTCAGTGTTTTTACGATGAACTCTATCTCTTAAAGTCTTATATGAGATCGAACATTGGTGTAAACACAGAGCATTTTTCATCTCAGGACAAAAAAGCTGAAGTCCACATTAGTTTTGTTCTGTTAAAAGGCGAAAGATTTATACGATCTGAAGAGAAACCAGAGTATGGTAGTTTTGTTCTGTTAGAGAGTGGATTGAGTAGGGTAACACAAATCTCCTTGAATGCAGATGGGATTTTTGTTTCCCCATCTCTTCTGATGTCTTTAGAGACACGTGTGAACTCTTTGCATGGAGAATGGGAAGGGGAATTAGCTAAACATTTCCACATCTGGTTTTGGACCGGTTTGGAAAAAGAACTTACTCCATAGGCTTCTGGAAGCTTTTTGGGTCGACAGTTATTTATTTTTAAAATTCAGTATACTCGTGACAGCATAGTTATCATTTGTATATTGTTTTCCCAGAATCTTGTTGTCAAAACAAAAGGAAACAGAGGGGAAAAGGAAACTCCAAAGCAGCATGCAATTATCTCAGGGAAATATAACTGTCAGGGCTTTGATTTGCAACAAGGTTTGTTCATTCTCTTGCAGCTGATTTGGAGAAAAATTAATCTGAGTCAGAATAAAGATTCTTTTTGTAAGAAACAAGGCAGGGGAAAAAAGAATCCTAATACTTTGTGAATGCTTTAGTTTAGAAATTCAAGCAGTTATATTCTGACTGCCTTGCAAACTATGTCAAGGTTCGAGAGCCTTTTAAAATCAAACTTCTTTTTAAAGCCCAGTTTTAAAGAATTAGTTGGTCCAGTGCTCTCAAAGAAAGTGAGGATTTTGATTAATACACTAATGATGTTGAAGGTACAGCAAAGTAAGTTAGAAAATTAAATAACTGCTTTTGTAGACTTTACATTAATTCTGAAGACTGGAACTGGTTTGGTTTTCCAACCTTGTGAAACACAGTGTTAAAGTAACCGCACATTATTCATCATTTTTGCATGGAAGAAAAATTATGAACTGCTAATGCTTAACAATGTGCATTTTCTCCACAGAGGAAAACACCTTGACTGAACCCTCAAAAAGGACTTCATTAAAATTAAACTAAAAAACATTCATTAAAAAAAATTTTTTTTTTCTGATTCCAAAAGTAACTAGAAAACTTGGGAGCTGTACGAAAGAAAAAAGAAGAAAACATCCCTCAGCCCCCAAATAACCATTATGAAATGTTTGGTTTACATATTTTTAAATTGGGGGGCAGGAATCATACATATATGATTCAAAGTCATTTCTGGAAAAAAGTTAAGACTTTTTGAAAGCTGTTTTTAATTTTTGACATTGAATTTGAAAGCAATCAAAGCATTATTTTTGTTTGGGCCATCTGGTTTTGTTCTTATAATCTGTTAAGCTATCAGGCATAGTTTAAATGTCATGGTTCATCTCATACACAAATAAAGGTTGTGAAATAAATAAGATTCCAAGCTCCTTGTGAGAGAGAAATTTTTGTTGGGTCACAAATTTGGTTAATAAAAGGTGAGTAGTCCAATATGAAATCAAATCATAACAAGGCTATACAACCAGGGTACGCCATACCCCCGTTGAACATAAATGTTTCTAAATAAACACAGAAAACTATACTTTAGGAGACATCGCAAATATCAGGTCATGGGAACTGCTTCCTTTTTACATAATAAAATTTTTAAAAATTAAAAAATATTTTTAATTATTATCGCACATAATAGTTGTACATCTTTAAGAGACTGCATGTGATTATTTTGATACAGGCATATAATGTCAATTAATCAAATCAGGATAAATGAAGTATCTATTACCTCAGATCATTTATCATTTCTTTGTGTTGTAAACACTCCGATTCCAGTCTTTTAGTTATTTTAAAGTATACCATAACTTATTGTTACAGTCACATTTCTTGCTATCAAATATTGTCCAGCCTATTAATATCTATATATCTAAATACGCTTTTTGTGCCTATTAACCAAACCTACTTTATCCTCCCTCCCCGCTACCCTTCCTTGCCTTTGGTAGCTGTCATTCTGCTCTCTTGTCTTTATGAAATCAATTGTTTTTAATATTTAGCGCTCACATATTGAGTGAGAACATGCGAGATCGGTCTTTCTGTGCTTGGCTTATTTCATTCAACGTAATGGTTTCCAGGCCCGTCATGTTTTTTTGCAAATGGTAGGATTTCATTTTCTTTGTGGCTGTGTAATATTCCAGTGTGCATACGTACTACATTTTCTTTATCCATTCATCCACTGATGGACACTTAGGTTAATTCCAAATCTTGGCTATTGGAAACAGTGCTGCAATAAAAACGAGGGTGCGGATATCTTTTGGATATACTGAATCCCCCTCCTTGGTATATATATCCAGCAGTGGGACTGCTGGTTCATACGGTAGTTCTAATTTTAGATTTTTGAGGCCCCTCCATTCTGTTTTCCATAGCAGCTGTACTCACATTCCCCTCAGCAGTGGACGGGCTGAGGGCTGGCTCCTTCCCTTTTGTGCAGAAAGGCTGAGTTGATGTAATTTTGAAGTTGAACAAAGGAATGTGTTTGATAATTTCCATAAAAATGGAAGGAACATCCCAAACGTATACCTCTAATTTAGTTTACATTTTAATTTAATAATTTATTTGAGTTTGACGTTTTTTAGAAAATTACACCTTTTGCCACAAAGGCCCAGAGGCCTTTCTCATTTTCAAAGACAAGGTAGGTTTGTGTCTATGCTGAGATTCCAGCTCCAAGGCAGCCACAGCCACATTTTTAACCAATTAGCACTCTCCAGGAGTCTGCCAAAACCAGACAAAGGCCCGCTCCCCTGAGATGATTTCAGGGTGTTACCATCAGAAGGCAGAGGGTTGAATCCGATGTTCCTGCAAGGACTACATCACCTCTTTGATACACCTGTGTCAATAAATAAGGGCTCTACGCAGCTTCCAAACATGATCTGGCACCTTCCTCTATCCCTTTCAAAATTGAGATTTTTTGGGGTATAGGTTTTTCTTAATATGAGGTACAGGTATATGGCCCCTCAAGGGTGGCCTGAATCCAAATCAAACCACATTTGACTTTACAGGCTATTTGGCCAATTTTCAACTGACTTGACCAGAATGCATCTTTCCAAAACCCAAAGCTACCTTGTATATGCCCCACCCAGAATGTGGCTGTTTGCTGGCTTGTATACACCCTGACTGAGGCCATTCATTATCCCTTGGCTCCTGAGAGGTAGAAAGGGTTTAGAAAAGGTTCCTTTGATAGGAGGGCTATTGGTTGTTGTTAGGAAGCCTACAATTTGCGAGGCATGCATGTGTATTGGAGTAGGTAAAGATGTGCTGCTCTGTGGCCAGGACACTGTGGGTAGAGGAAATTTCTCTCTCTCTCTCTCTCTCTCTCTCTCACACACACACACCTACCTGAGAAGGAAAGCCCCGAATATGTTTTCTACTATTTCTCTGATTTCTCTCCATTCCTTAATCCTTGGATGGTAAATTCCTTAAGGAACTGGGTCTTGGTCTACTATAGCACCTGGTACATAGTAAGTACTTAGTAGATTAATTAATAAATTAGTTAATTAAAAAGACAGGGTCTTGCTGCCAGGGTGCAGTGGTGCAATCCTTAGCCCATTGCAGCCTTAAACTTTTAGGCTCAAGCAATTCTCTCGCCTCAGCCTCCAGGTAGTGGAGACTATGGGCACATGCCACCAGGCCTGGCTAATTTTTTTTTCTCTATGGCCATGGGGTCTGACTGCATTGCCCAGGCTAGTCTCAAACTCCAGGCCTTGAGCGATCCTCCTGCCCCAGTCTCCAAAACATTGACAAATAAAAATTTTATTTTTCATCTGAGACAGAGTTTTGCTATGTTGCCCTTGGCAGAGTGCAGTGGCATCACAGCTCACAGCAACCTCAAACTCTTGGGCTTAAGCAATTCTTTTGCCTCGGCCTCCCAAGTAGCTGGAACTACAGGCACCCACCACAACGCCCAGCTATTTTTTAGTTGTAGTTGTCATTGTTGTTTGGCAGGGCTGGGCCAGGTTCAAACCCACCAGCCTCAGTGTATGTGGCCAGTGTGCTAACTGCTGAGTTGTGGGCACTGAGCCAGGGAAATAAAGAATTTTTTTTTTTTTTGAGACAGAGCCTCAAGCTGTCACCCTGGATAGAGTGCCGTAGCATCACAGCTCACAGCAACCTCCAACTCCTGGGCTCAAGTGAGTCTCCTGCCTCCACTTCCCAAGTAGCTGGGACTACAGGCACCCACCACAACGCCAGGCCATTTTTTTTTTTTTTTTTTTGGTTGCAGCCGTCATTGTTGTTTGGCTGGCCCGGGCTGGATTCAAACCCGCCAGCTCAGGTGTACGTGGCTGGCGCCTTAGCCCGTTGAGTCACAGGCGCTGAGCTGGAAATAAAGATTTTTGAATGAAAGAATGAAGGAATCCATGAATGACCACCATAAATCACCATTTACTCCTACGCCTCCTTGTCACGCCCTAAGGGCCTGAATCTGGTTACCTGCTCCCCCACTCCTTTTCCAAACTCCCAGTAGAAGGCCTGCGGTGGCAGTAAAGCCTTTCTAGTTGGAGAGTACAGAGCCCAGTCAAGGGGCCTGGCCTGGCTACTAGCCCATCTGCTTACCTACTAGGCGCAATGATGCCAAAGTCTTGATGTCTGCCAAATCCAATAGTACCCATTGCTTCTTATTTAGTTCTGAGTCAGCTGTACCAAATTGAGCCAGCACTCATTGTACCCCTCCTGCCATCCCTGTGGTAAGTCAACCTCTAAAGTGAAGACAAGCTGAAAGTCTCTTCTAGCCTGGTCTTTACCCAGGAGGAAAGAAGAAACTCTCAAGCCCCATCAGACCAAATCCAGGCAATTGAGAGTACATAATCAGAGCCAGCAGCCTCCAGCCCATGAAGTGCCAAAGGACAGTGGAGTGCCTAGAAGGGGCTCGTTGGAGCCCCCGGGGTTGCCTGAGGAGTTCCTTAGCCGGAAGGAGGAACTTAAAACCACAGGCCGGATATCTGTTCTTCCTGGCAGCAGATCTACACATCCACTCCCAGTTCCAAGCACAGAAGCAGAAATCGGAAAACGCCAGAGGTTCCTGGGAAATCAGGGGCAAGAGGGGATCAAATTTCCCCTACCCGAAGTTGGCCCTTGGCTCACTCTGAGCTGGGCTGTCTTCTCTGCCAATGCCAAACTAGGAAAGAGATCCATGCCAACCTCAGTTTTGTTTCAGCATTCCCCAGCCTGAGTGCTCCCCAAAGTGCTTTGCAGTTGACCTCATCTCCACATAAGACAGACTATTTCACTGGTAAATATTACTATTCATTTCTCTCACCTGTACTTTTTATATAACAAAGACTTGACTTTAGGTGTGATAGTTCCTTATCCTAGCAATATCAAAAAACTTAGAATAGAATCTTAGTTTGGTGCAATCTTCTTTCAATTAGTTATGTGATTGAAAAATAATGTAATAGCTTATAATGTAAACAGTTCATTATTTACATATTATAATATATAAGTATTTAAAAAATACAATATATAATATTCAAAATAAATATAAAAGGTTCATGTATTATACATAATATACACATAATAGTATTATACATCATATACTAACAACAAAAAAGGGTAGTTCTCTCCTCTCTGGTAATGTATCTTTCCTTAATAAAGAATAAAAAAACATTTTCTGAATTTTTTTCAATGACTAAGACTTTGAACTTACATCACTTAACTACTAATATTTAGGACAGCGTGTGTGTTTGTGTGTGATTGTATCCTTCCAGAAAAATATGTTGATGTCTTAATCCCAAGTACCTCAGAATGTGATCTTATTTGGAAATACGGTCTTTACAGGGGTAATGAAATTAAAATTAGATCATTACAGTTGGCTCAAATCCAATGTGGACACAAAGACACATACAGAGGGAAGGCAATGTGAAGGCATGTGGTGGGGGAGTTAATGACAAGGCACATGGGGGGAGGGAAGCCGATGTGAAGGCACATGGGGGTTGGGGAGGTGAAGTGAGGGCACAGGGAGTAAGGAAATGTGAAGGCACACATGGGGGGAAGGCTATGTGAAGGGAGATGGGGGGAAGTTGATGGGAAGGCATGCAGTGGGGGGGGTGAGGGAAGGCGATGTGAAGGCACACGGGAGGGTGAAGGCACTGTGAAAGCACATGGGGGAAGGTGACGTGAAGCGACACAAGGAAGGCGATGTGAAGGCACATGGGAGGGGGGAAGTCGCTATGAAGAGGGAAGGTGATGTGTAGGGACTTGAGGAGAAGTTGGTGTGAGGACACACGAGAGGGTGAAGGCCTTGTGAAGGCATATGGGGGACTGCGACCTGAAGGGACATGGGGAAAGGCACATGGCAGGGGGGAAGGAGCTGTGAAGGGGGAAAGTGATGTGAAGGGACACAGATGCAGGTGATTTGAAGGCACATGGGAGGCGGGATGTCGCTGTGAATGGGGGAGGGTAATGTGAAGGGACAGGGGGAAGGCACTTTGAAGGCACATGGGAGTGGGGAAGTCCCTGTGAAGGGGGAAGGTGATGTGAAGGGGGAAGGTGATGTGAAGGGGCATGGGGGGAAGACGATTTCAAGGCACATGGGAGGGGATAAGTCTCTGTGATAGGGGGAAGGCGATGTGAAGGGACACAGGTGAAGGCGATTTGGAGGCACATGGGAGGGGAAAGGCTCTGTGAAGGGGGAAGGTGATGTGAAGGGACACGGGGAAGGCGATTTGAAGGCACAAGGAGGGGGGAAGTTGCTGTGAAGGGGGAAGGTGAGGTGAAGGGACAGGTGTGATATTGATGAGAAGGCACACAGGTGGGTGACGGCAGTGTGAAGTCATGGGGGGGTAGTCAAT
>CAUYRH010175934.1:0-14329 GCA_963574655.1 Perodicticus potto | reverse complement strand
AAAGAGCTCAAGCTAGACCTCCCATTTGATCCTGCAATCCCATTACTAGGCATCTACCCAGAAGGAAAAAAATCCTTTTATCATAAGGACACTTGCACTAGACTGTTTATTGCAGCTCAGTTTACGATCGCCAAAATGTGGAAACAATCTAAATGCCCACCTATCCAGGAATGGATTAACAAACTATGGTATATGTACACTATGGAATATTATTCAGCCGTTAAAAAAATGGAGACTTTATAGCCTTTGTATTAACCTGGATGGAAGTGGAACACATTATTCTTAGTAAAGCATCTCAAGAATGGAGAAGCATGAATCCCATGTACTCAAGTTTAATATGAGGACAATTAATGACAATTATTGACACAGTGGGGGTGAGGGAAGGGGAGAGCAGAGAGAGAAAGAATGAGGGAGGGGTGGGGAAAGGAAGAGCAGAGAGAGGGAAGGAGCGAGGAGGGTGGGGTCTTGGGGCCTTGGTGTATGCCACACCTTTGGGGGCAAAACACGATTGTAAGAGGGAGTTTACCCAACAAATACAACCAGTGTAACATGGTTTCTTGTACCCTCAATGAATCCCCAACAATAAAAAAAAAAAAAAGAAAGAAATTTCTGATGAGACGACATCTGTCATTTTACTCTTTGTTTTCTTTATGTCTTAATGACTTTCTTGCCCTTCATTTTCTGTGTTACTGTCACCTTCTGGATTTAGTTGGGATTATTCAGTTTATTTTTATTAATTCAATTTTGGGGGAAATGATTAAATTCCTTTCTCGTTTCCTTCTGTATATTTCTATAGCTATTTTCTTTGTGGTTACCATGGTGATTACATTTACCATCCTGAATTTATAACATTCAATTTGAATTTTTATCAGTACAACTGCAATAATGTACAAAGCTCTGCCCTTTTAACCGTTCCACCCTCATCACTTTCAGTAGATATAAAAATTAACACCTTTATATATTGCTTGTCTAAAAACATAAACTTCTAATCATCATAAAAGCATTAGTTTCTTTTACAAAACAAAATGCATAGTTACCAAATTTATAATAGTGGGTTTTAGATGAATATATTTTAAAAAGTATTAGTATCAAAAACCATCTAGAAGACACAAAGTGCAAATACAAACCACTGTTATAATAATACTAGCTTTCATGATTGTCCATGTGTTTATATTTATTTTTATTTTATTTTATTTTATTTTTTATTGTTAGGGAATCATTGAAGGTACAATGATCCAGGCATGTGTTTACATTTATTAAGATCTTTATTTCCTCCCACAGCTTCAAGTTACTGTCCAGTGTTCTTCATTTTACCCTCCAAGACTCACCTGAGAATTTCTTGCAAGGCAAGTCTACTGGTAAACATACTCTGTCAGCTTGTGTTTTTTCTAGAAATGTCTTAATTTTTCCCTGATTTTTCTATTTTGTCCACATAAGCAGTATTTCTCACCCTCTTTTAGTTTTGTTGTTGTTGTTGGTTTGTTTGTTTTGAGATAGAGTCTCACTCTGTTGCCTGAAGCAGGAGTGCTGTGACATTGATCTAGGTCACGGCAACCTCAAACTCCTAGGTTAAAAATAATCATCCTGCCTCAGCCTCATGAGTAGCTGGGACTAGCTAGGTCTATGGTACCTGTCACAACACCTGGTTAATTTTTTTAGTCGAGATGGGGTCTCGTTCTTGCTTGGGCTGGTCTCAGATTCCTGCCCTGAAAAGATCCTCTCACCTTAGCCACTCAAGTACCTGGGGATATTACTACCATTGTTTGCCACAATGCCTGGAAAATTTTTCTGGTTTTAGTAGAGACGGGGTCTTGGTCTTGTCCAAGCTGGTCTTAAACTCCTGAGCCCCAGGGATGCTCCCATCTCAACCTCCCACAGTGCAGGATTACAAGTGTGAGACACAGGGCCTGATCAAAAGAACACATCTTAAGAGAAGGTAGCTGCTGTCAACTGACTTAAAGTCATTTTTGAGATCTGGTTGAACATAACAGTGTTACAGTGTTATATCATGACTGAACTAACAGTCATTATATCATTTAATTTTTGTGTCAAAACTTTATTCTTTAGAAAAAAATATTGAGTGCCTTTTTTATAAATACACATGCATGTACACACAAAACTAAGGCATTAAATTTTTATCAATCTATTGTACATTAACCATTTAGGGGTTTCCATTACTATAATCTACTAAGAACCTATAACCTATTGACATCTTTGGAAAAGGAAAGATTCACATCTTTGGAATACAGTGGCTATAGACTGGCAAAGGTTATAGTCTAGCACTATAAACCAAACCTATAGTGCCTCAAAGGCTTACCTAGTTTACCCTAAAGCTTTATCTGGGCATAAATTATATGTTCTAGATACATCAGATTGTTGAAATTACTAATATTTAAATATGTTTAAATCCTCCTTGTATGATCCTTTTGATGTGTCATATTCACACTTGCTGGTGTGCAAAATTGGTATCAGGAGTTGTCAGATCTAGTCCTAACACAGCCAGCTAGTTTTATGATCTTGGGCACTTTCATTAGATATCAATTTTGATATATAGATATTAGTGTCTATTAATAGAGCCACATGAACTATCAAGATAATTTTCTGTTCCTTTATGTTCTTTCCTCCAATGTATCTGAAAAACTTGGTCCTAGAACTTCAAAAATTGAGCTCAAAATTTAAGAGTTATTACTTATTTCTGTATATTAATGTTATACATATGCAATGCTATTGGGCATACCTTTAAGATATCTATTAAAGCCCACTGCTTTTCATCTCTACTGTGACAGATGAGATGTGACTATCATCTCATTTATCATCATCATCAGCCTGATATCATTATTCACTTGTTCCATTTCTGTCTCCTTCATCTGAATCTATGCTTCACAAAAGCAAACTGTTCTTTCTCTTCTAAAATTTCCTATGTCTAGGACAGCACATGAAATACATTAAAATGAAATGATTAAACATAGAGCCATTTCTTTCTCTTTCACAAACAAAATAGTGCTACATCTGATTATGTTTTTATATGCAATATGGAACTTTACTTGGAGTGTTTACCTGCTTGGTGGTGGATCACTTTCATATTATCTATATCTTTCAAAGGAGAAATTATAAGTATACCAAAATTTTACTTTTACATAAACAAAAATATATTCTTGTCATATTCAATTACACAGACACTTATGGGTTTCCACATGTTCTATATAATATGGTATTAATAAGAAAATCATTTAACAATATCAACTTAAATAATCAGGGCAGGATATTTAAATATCAATGTAAAATTTAACTATCTTTCACTTCTTTCTTAAAGTTGTGATATGTAGACCAATAATACTAAAACAAAACTTCTTTCCATCTGAAAGACTTATAGACTGGTAAATATAAAAGCAATAACAACATAAAAATACAATAAATTTAACCTATCAATTCCATTAAATATTATTACTAGTAACATGTCGAAATTGAGTATTATTGACACAAAGAAACTTGATGCCTGCTTATTACATCTCAGTACGTTTTAGACAAATCCAAATTCAATAATGAAAACCTAGAATTACTTAGCAAATAGTAATTACAGGTTTGCAAAGACTGTATTGCAACCTCTAGCAGAAAGCTCAAGTGCCAACAGCATGATATCACTACTCAACTGTTTCTTATAATAAGTTGCCTTCAAAAAGTCAGCAGGTGAAATCAAAATCACATTTCTTAACATGTTCTAAAGCCTCTACAGTTTAATGCATCTGAGTACACTCCAGATGATTTTACTTTAACTAACAGGCCTTTGTGTATTATCAGATGAATGAAAAGGAACTTGCCATTGGGCTATGATACTTTATTTATTTTTATTTTATTTTATATTATATTTATTATTTAATTTTGGCTAATATAAGACTATCCTAGCTTTCATATTTATTAAAGAAAAGAACAGATTTTTTTTCATGTCCATGAATGTTACAAAGTTAGATCTCTTAAGCTATGTTTAATATGTTTGTGCATAATTTTAGATTGATTATGAAGCTACCCTGACTAGATGTAACCTGTTAGTATTTTTTATGAAAAGTACAGTGGGATATTATGAAGCTAAAATGATTTTCATATTTTATTGCCAAATTAAACCAGTATAGTAAAAAAGGGGGGGGATGAGCAATCCCTTCCATTCTTTTTCAGCTCTATTTTACTGAATATATAAATTCTTTCATAGTATAGGCACAATCTTTCCAGGTCTTTGTCCACATTGACAAGCCTCACAGTGACTTAAAGATTGGCTTTGATATTTGTGTGAAGAGGTGTGAGCAAGTGAAATAAAATCTGTAGTATTTGTCTCCCTATCCTAAACTCAGTATGTCTAAAGATGTGGTCCTCAAATATTACAATTCATAAGGATCCTTCGGGGAAGTTAAAACAGATTAGTAGATCTTATCTAAAGCCTAATAACTGGAATAGGCCTAATGATTTGAATTTTCAACCACAATCCCAGAGAGTTTTAATAGGTCGCATTTTGCTGAACACTAGGTTAGGTTAACTTTCCAGATACCTCTGTGCCCAGTGAGCTGCAGACTTCTACCCTATGCCATGGCCTCCTGAATGTGTGACTGAAATTATACTTTTGTTTTGTAACTGTAGCTTATCTCCCTTATGAAGGTGGAGCATTTTCCTGGATCCTGATAACCTGCCCATATCTTGCAAACCCCTTTTTCCTAAGATCATGCAAGTCTTCATGGCCCTAGTCAAGTGTAAGTCATCCACACTACCTACAATTACAACGATGGCACAAGGCTTTTTAGAAATATCCTGACTTACCCTGGAGGAACCTGCTGCCTTATTACGTGTACACTGGAAAGTGTCATCTGTACCATTGTTCCCTAAAGGACTGGTTTTAGAGCTATGTGAGGTATTTGGCCCTGGATCTACCTGTTTTGATTTTCCTGCCCCTTTCTTACTTACAGCTATTGAAATTTTAACATAAATGAATTATTATACTAAAACCTATATACTAACATATAATAATTCATATTTGTTAAAATGACCTTACAGAGGGACTGAGAAGTATCTTGTATAATCATAAATAATCTGAACAAATCAACAGAATAATCTAGTTAAATTACAATAGTTTCAAATTACCCTAAGCACTTATGAGAAAGAAAATACTAAGTTAAATGGCATATGATGGAAAAAAATCACAACTTTGTGAGGTAGCATAGAATGAAATCATAAGTTTCAATATAAACAAGTGCACAGTAAAAAAAAAAAAGTGAAAATTTATGAACATAAAATGATGGGTTGTAAGCTTGCAATCATTGCCAGAAAAAAAGAACATGAGTTTCTGCCTTTTTCCCTACAGTTATTCTACTGCTAACTAAATAAAATTAACAAATTGATGGCTCTCCTAATCTAGGGTTTGGAAACCCAAAATACATAATTAACCTACTCATTATTACAAAGCATAGTTAGTTACGTTTTTAGCATGCCATGTAACTTCTGGTGCTTCATGAAATGCAAAGCAGAGGAAAAGAGTAAGAGAACAACAAATGATATAACCAAGGCCATAGATAAACTTAGTCTATGAGCATAGACTAATGTGGAAATTCTGACTGAAAGGTTCTGCATTAAATAATCATGAGAAAAGATCATAAAATCATGAAAAATCTGATAGGAAAAACAAGACTTTCATTATATCAAATCTCAACATATTTAAAGAAAGCTTGAAACCCTTTGCAGGTCAGTAGAAATTTTCAAGAGAAAGAAATTGTACTATTTATTATAGTTATTGTATCTACAGAAAAAACAAAACACAAATGGAAGAAAGAACGGTTGAAAACAGATTAGGATAGCTTAGGGATCACATAGACAGTTTTACATAAAGGAGAGTCACAATAGTATTTCTAGGGTTGATGGAAAAGTGACAAAAAATAAAAATATTATTTAAGGTTGAAAACATAATAAGGGAATAATAATAGTGATATAACTATATTGGGTAGTCGTGGAGAGAAGAGAAGGGAAAGAGGATTTAAGAGCCAACTACTTACCGAGTCTAGCAGAAAATCAACAGAACGTTGTGTAGAATATAAATGTCGTAACACAATAACTAAGAAAATGCCGTGAAGGCTATATTAACCAGTTTGATGAAAATATTTCAAATTGCATATAGCACAAACACATTGTGCCCCATGAGTGCGTTAATGTACACAGCAATGATTTAATAGATAAAAAAAAATCAACAGAACGTTTGATGTAAGAAAAATCAAGATTGTTGGAATATTTACATTATTCAGAGATATGAAGTAACCAACAAAGAACAAAACCCCCAAATCCTTAAAAGTGATTGTCTCTACCTACAGCAATTCAGAGCAGGGGCAGAGGGGCCCCAGACTGCTACCTTAAATTATGAGACTGATTTTATTTTTTATTTATTTTACAATTTTGATTTAACTTATTATATTTTTTCTAATTTCATCTTGAGATATTTCTCTTGAGAGTGGCCATAAGCTCTAACCCTGTACTGAACTTGGAGTCCAAGAGACTTGGGCATGGATGTTGACAGTGTGCCTTTGATGGGATCCTTCTTTATTCTGGTAAATGGCTTTATTCCCATGTATCTATAACCAGGTGTCCCCATCATAAGAAACTTATTTATATGGCAGGTCCCCTTGTGGCTTTTCTCTGACCTGTAGCCAGTTTATTCTCACCAAGACAGCTACTCTCTAAAAGAGCCCTAAAGAAGTTTAAGTTCAGGTGTGAGTATATCAGGGGAGACACAATGAGGAAGTGAAGCCAAAATGCATAAGACAGAAGAAATGTATTACTCACATGTGTCAGAGAGGGTAGAGGTGCTGACAGGAAGCTGGTGGCAGGGAGCTCGACCAGTGGTCCAGGAGCAAGAGATGGGACCTGTGGGGCTGGGTGGTCCTTCACGTCCATGGGTGTTAGCTCTTAGACCTCTGCCAAAGGTTGTGAAGTAGCTACTTTAAAGAAAACACCTGTAAAGGGGGAACTTCTTTACATAACTGCTGAACATTAAGTTTCATCCTGGTCACAGTGCCGGGGCATTGTGTTTTAAGTTGGTGGGAAGAGGAACAAGCAGTCTATACAGTACACAACACACATGGACAAGAAGTCTTTTTTTTTTTTTTTCTTATTTTGAGAGTTTATTTTGTTTCCTTTGTCAAGGGAGGTGACAGAAAGATGAGTAGCTGAAACTGAGTCCTGCTTTTCCTTTGCCTGAAACCCTTGGACACCCCATGTTAGTAACAAGTAGCCAGTTTTTGGACTTTTATCTTATCCTGGTTGCTGCTTCCATTGCAAAAGAAGCACAGTCCTGCACTTGCAAATTTTTGGCGGTTTCCTCAATTTTATGGACAAGAAGTCTTAATGAGGTGACAGGGGATCACAAAGCTTCAAATAACCTATGTCAGCCCTAAAAAAGAAAGCTGAGGCAGCAACTCTATCGAACAAAGTTATGGCATTTACCACATGAAAACATCTTTTCTAGTAAAAAGTATTAACAACTGAAATAAGTAAAATTAAAATATATTGTTAATTAGTACAAATGTGGAGGACACCCTATTTTGCAGTATAAACAAGAAATACATTATAAAATCTTATATGACTTACTGAATCATCTTGAAGGGTGAAACTACAGACCCTAAAATGCATTTATTATAAAAGAACCCACTCTGAAAGCTATAGAAATAGATCTCCCAGGGAATTAATGTATCATCTATGATATAAAAACTGGCTGTGATTAGAAAGCTGTTGGTGCTGAGGATGCAGCCTCTGCTGAGTGAACTGTTATCCTGGTAAAGCACCCTACAGATAGTAGATTATTCCTCCAAGTGTTTATCAGCAGAAAACAGAGACATAGCCTAGATTTTATTCTACCTTCCAAATTTTACTCAAGTGCATCTAATTGGCAGAACCCAAACTACAAATAGAACTCAAGCTTCAAGCAGTTCTGGAAAACATAAGTTTTTATCTTCTCAGCCTTTGTAGCACAGGAAAGTTGAATAAAGTGGAGGAAGTGAAAACATAACATGAAACAGGATACAGTAAGTGTGAAACCATCTGTAAATTTTTACATAATTATAAAATACTAGTTTTTTATAAAAAAAAGCTTGCCAGAATAAAATCTCAAGTATTTCCTCTTCTTCATTTATAACAATCTTGGCAGATAACATGAAGGTATGCTTTAGTTTCCTCATTTGTGGTTGTGATATATATTTCAGTTAAAGTACTGTCATTTTACTCAGTGCATCATATAATATTGAATTTGAAGTCAAATTGTCACGTTGAATGCAGGCAGCTGGTACTTACTAATCTTGTTAGGGAAAATATGTGTTTGCATAATTGTAGCAATGTTAACCTTTACAAAGGTTTTCTGTAGTATTTTCTGTGTTTACCACCTTAACAACTCAGGTTTGTTAGAGTATTTGTCCTTTTAGTATGTAACAAAGCAAAAATTAATTATTACTTTGATCCCTACAAGTCCATGTAGTTATTGTTTCTAGGATCATAGATATCCTACCTGGCTACAAATACACTAAGTACAAAGTTGGGCCTAGAAACACATTCCAAGGGGATTAAAAAGGGTGGTAAGTGTAAAGTAAGATTGACAGTATTTCAACCAGGATTTCAATGATAATAACTCATAGATTTTGCTACATTTAGAACACATTTATTCTACATAAGTTGCTATAGCACAAGGTGTACAAAATATGTGAAATTAGTGAGGAAGTGGATTAGCCTAGAGAAAACTCAGGCCCCAAAAGAAGTTTTTAGCCCAAGTAAAGAAACTATAAAAAGGAAAGGAGACATAAAGGTACAATAGAATTTATTTTAAAAAAATCAACTTAAGGTTCAATAAACTAGGATATTTTCACTAAAAAACGATCAAAAAAAGTAAGTCTAGGTCATGTGCTGGAGTTTCTGGTGGGCCCTGGTGGCTTAAAGCCTGGGAAGGAGTGCTGGGCTGGGCTGGGATTCCTATCCCGTTCCTCCAAGGTGGGGACAGCAGTAGGAGAAAGGAAGTTTGAGATACATTGGGTCACCCTGCCCCTGGAACAGTCTTACTTCAGTTCAAAAAGTACCATATGCCCAGCATTGCCAGCCTCTTCTAGGACATTAACAAAAAACACTTGGTTCCGAGATAGAAGCACATGTCTAGGCTTTTTAAGAAGCGTCGATCAATTTGAGGGAGCTAAGTGATAGAAATAAACTCAGTGCACTGGAAAGGCTGCACTTTGTAGATTGGCTTGGGAGTCACTATTCTTCCAAGGTTCCTGCACTGAAGTTAACTTAGTGCTACGTCACGCTGTGAAGTCTATTCCTGTGGATAAAAAGCACTGTAATATTCTTGGAGAGATTTTCGTCGTCAGAGGAGAAAAATGTGGCCCTTTAGGAGAAACAGACATGGAAAAGGAGAGAAGAAATCCTAGAACAGGGCGGCGCCCGTGGCTCAGGGGGTAGGGCGCCGGCCCCATAAACTGAGGGTGGCGGGTTCAAACCCGGCCCCAACCAAACTGCAACAACAACAACAAAAATAGCCAGGCCTTGTAGCGGGAGCCTGTACTCCCAGCTACTCTGAAGGCTTAGAGAATTGCCTAAGCCCAGGAGTGTGGACACTTCTGTGAGCTATGTGACTCCACGGCACTCTACCGAGGGCAATAAAGTGAAACTCTGTCTCTACAAAAAAAAAAAAAAAGAAAGAAAGAAAGAAAGAAATCCTGGAACAGTGATTTTCAATCAGTATGCTACAGAAATTTTAAAGATCATTAATTAGATTACTTTTGAAAGAGGCTCAAAGCACAGTGTTGTTTCTTTGTTTTTTTACTCCACATAATTTGAGTGTGCCGTGGAAGTTTAACTATAGGTTCAAGTGTGCTCCGAGATAAAAAAAAGGTTGAAAAACAGCATCCTAGAAGAACAAAGGCTGGGACAGCAGACCAGGCTGGAAGCAGAGAAGCTGCCAGTTGTGGGCTGAGGCCTTTCCATCCCTGAGCTGGTCCTCCTGGGGAGGGGCATGTCGTTTGCCCAGAGGCTGCAGCCCTTCCAGAGCAGGCACTGTCACTAAATGGAAGGCAAACCCTGCTTACCTTGCACATGGGGCCAAAGACTGTAGAGTTTTGAAAAGTCATTTTTATTTTTAATTGTTCAACATAGATATCATGAAGAAATCATGTGGGGTTTTGTTTTTTAAACAAAATCATTGTTTAAAGAAACAGTGGCATCGACTCCTTTCACAGGCCACTGTGGAACCAGCAACTACTACATCTTTATATTATTCTTCTTATCCCAAATTAGAGTTTAGAAGGGACAGTCTTTATTTGCTTGTAAATAAAATATGAATTTCAAAAAAAGAAAATTAATTAAATAAATTATTTTATTTAAATCTATAATTCAACATAATCACGTTCTCATTTTAAGAAAAGAAGAATCACAAACTTATACTAGACACTAGTTCAGATATACGGGCACCAGAACTTTTTTAATGCAGCTTTAATCTGGGGGCTATCAAGGCCATTAGTCATCTGCTCTCTGTTGTCAACCTTACCAGACCCAGCACAGATTCACACATCAGGGATAAGAAAACTTGTTTGGATAACTGACAATGAGATCACAAATTCCATTTATGCTGCCAGGGCATATAACTAGGACAACCTAGAAAAATATGAAATGACTACTATTATAATGTAATAGTAAAAAAAGGAAAAAAGTATAAAGTAAGTGGCAGCTATCAAAGGTCTTCTCAATTTTTTTTAAAAAAGTGCAAAAGAAGTCAAATGAAAGTATTTTTACTCAAATTAAAAAAAAACCCAAACCTAGAATACTGTTGCTTTCTCTTAAGCCTTGAGTAAGAAATTTTTAATTTATATTATACATCTAAAGAAGAATTAAATTGGTCTAGGTGTCAGTAATTTTAGCATATGTATTGATTTCTGAATATGGACAACTACACAAAATTAGGTATAACAAGCCTTATACTTACTTTCAGTAAATATTATTTTGTGTGTTAATAGAAGATACAAAGAAAAATAACTAACCACAGTTAATATATCTAATTAATAGCTTTTAGTAGTATGAGCAATTTTTACATAGTCTGGTTATATTTTATAACGAATTAATAAAAAGCCACTAATCTTCTTAATTATTACTTCATTATTTTTAATTCTTATAAAAAGAGAAAATGTAGACTTAAGGAAAGAAAAAAATTCTGAATGCAATTTTTGTTAGTTTTTTAAATATATTTATGTCCTCAAGAAAAGTAAAATTTGTTTTATCTGAACAAGTATATCTACTCAAGTTCTATTTTAAGCATACTTGAATAAAACTGCTCCTGAAACATGCACAAGAAAGTAGTTTTTCACCTGTTAACAAGTTTTAAGTACTCCATATCAGCGTATGTGCCATAAGGCTTCTGTAAGGCTGACAGTGCAGTAGTTTACACCAGCATAGCCACTAACGTGTCTTGCTTTGTGCTAAGACATTATGACATCTGTGATGTCAGTAGTCGATAGGGCTGTTTCAGCTTCATTATTTGAGTAATCTTATGAGACCACTGTTGCATATATAATCCATTGTTGACCAAATGTTGTCATATGGCACATAAGCATATTAATAGACCTTTTCAGACAGTATCATTCTCAATAATTCCAGAACCCTTCAACTTCAGATACACTTGTATGTATAGCATTGACCTGATAAAGGATAAAATGTGTTCAAAAATACATGTTTTTTCAAGTAATGTCTATATGTTTCCAGGGGAAAATATACCAAGGCTCATATTTTTAGTAAATCTGTTTCTCTGGGCCTGATGTTCACAGCAACTTATAAGAAACAGAGACAATTAAATGTTGATCATTCATTTTAGCTGGGAAAGAGCTATAACTGATCTTAGCATCAGAGCATGAATCAGTTGTATGAGAAATCAAGACATTAAAAGAGCAAACGTACTGCCTTTCCATAAGTTAAACATAAACTACAGAAAATTCTATAACAAATTTTACTTTCTAATTTTAGGTACTCAATTTCCTCAGTTTTGCTGTTTACCATTTCAGACAATCTTTTTTACTATCCTATTCTAGTATTTTCAGTCAATAAGTTAAATTCCTTCTCTAGTCAAATGGATGCCTCCTTTTAAAATTGATTAAGTTATTTTTATAATTATAGCATTTGAATAAATTACACCAAAGAATAACCATAAAGATGTGAAACACACAGGTGAATTCAAAGGTATTTATAAATATACAATTATGGAAAATGAAGTTGATAATATTTTTCTTAAAGTGTGAATATATTTATAACCTAAATACAAAATTAGAAAGATATTTAATGACAGGCAGGAGAATATATAACTATTATATATTTAAAATACAAGGAACAGTTCAGAAATAGACCAAATTAATTTAAATTATAGGTAGAATTTCCAAATTGTAGACATATTTGCATTTAGTTCATTGCACTGTATAACTTGTTAACTTTTTAGGAAACAAAGGTTACTGCACAAAAAGTAAGCTCCTGATAAATTAAAAAATAGAGAATAAAACAGTGAAATCATAAGAGTTCTGGACAAAAAAATGCATAGGTGAATTTAAATTTGATCTTTGATTGAAGAAAGATCTATTTATGTCATATAAAACACCAAATCCGTACAAGAGTATAAAATTTTTACAATAGATAAAAATGGCATTATCAGTAAATATCTATTCATGCCTGAAAATCTATGAACACTAGAATTTTATTACCAATGTTACTAACAGCTACCAAAAACGTTCATGTGAATACTAAAAAGGTGTATGTAGTTGCAGTATGAAAATGAACATAGATTCATATCACATAGCTGTCAGTGTTTCTCTTCCTCTCTCACCCTTCCTCTATACCACTCATTGTTAATCACTTCTATCAGATGTTTTATTATTAAACAACCCCTAACATCCCCTATTGATTTAAAATTATTATTTGCAGAGAAGAGGGAAGCAAAAGTACTGCATTGTCAGTGTTTTAATCCGAAAACTATTAAAAACATGAACATGATGATATATTGCTTTGTGTTTGAATCCATAAATAGCTCACCAAAGACCTGACAAAAAAGAACAAAGGCATAAATCCAGAAAAGTCAGTACAGCACTGATATTTATGCTGTATTAGATATTTGCCAAATTTGGGGAACTCTCAAGCTTCTATTATCATAGCAGCCTAGGAAGGGGTATAGGGAATGCATATAAGGTGGTAACAGAGAAAGAAAGCAAAAATCCAATTTCTAGTCAACAAAAAAAATCCAGGAGGAGGCTCTCAGTTATAGAGCTGTATCCTCAGAGGGCACATGTGACCCAAAAATTTGTGTACCTACTTCACTAACACCCCAAGCAGGCTAGATAAAAGCTGCTTTGGCTTAAGGTAAAACAAGTGGAGGGAAAATACCCTGGAGCTGTCCAAAGACACATCAACTGAGCAGATAAAAATTTTCAAGCCACGAATTTAGTATAAACTACTCTCAGACAGGAAGTACCATGGGAAGTGGCAAAAGTAAAATCATTTCTGAAGGAATACACCTTTATTCTAGCCTCAAAAATTCCTATAAAAATTTCTCTAAGGAAAAAGAGAAGCTCACAGTCAAACATAATGAAGCAAGGCACCACTGAGGCAGAACAACAGAATAGGAATCAGCAGAGATTGGAAACCTGAAAAGGGAGTTAAAGTATGTGAAAAAGACAGTGAGGTATTACCCAAGTTTAAAAGGAGAATAGAAGGAAAATGGGATAAAGACAAGTATTTAAAGATTCTGTGGCTGAGAATGTTCTAGAAGTAATGAAAGATAATGTATGACTTCAAGAAATCTAATGAATCCCTCCCTCCAAAAAGTTAATTGAAAAGAAATCTACTACAAAAACAATACTGTGAAAATGCATAGTATCAAATGTAAAGAGAGTTCTTAATAGTAGAAAAAATAGATGGATTACCTACCACAAAGGAGGGACAGTTTGGCTGAGAGCAATAATGGAAGCCAGATGGCAAAAAATAGGTATCGTAAATATAAAATAAAAGAAAAATTGAATTCTATATGCTGAAAAATATCCTTTAAGAATGAAATTCAGGCTCGGCACCTGTGGCTCAATGGGCTAAGGTGCCAGCCACGTACAACTGAGCTGGCGGGTTCGAACCTAGCCCGGACCGCCGCCAAACAACAATGACAGCTGCAACCAAAAAATGGCTGGGCGTTGTGGCGGGCGCCTGTAGTCCCAGCTACTTGGGAGGCGGAGGCAAGAGACTCGCTTGAGCCCAGGAATTGGAGGTTGCTATGAGCTGTGATGCCACACTACTCTATCCAGGGTGA
>CAUYRH010175928.1:0-13389 GCA_963574655.1 Perodicticus potto | reverse complement strand
AGCAAAAGTATTCAGACACAAAGTAGAATGTACTCTATGACTCCACTTGTGTCATGCTCTAAAACAGGCAAAACACATCTATGGTGATAGAAATCGCAACAAGCAAATTTTTATCTTTCAAGCGAAGGCTACAATCCACTATTTTCTATCTTTAAATCCTGACTCCACACAAGTTCTCTGAAACTCTTTTCTTCTTTTTCCTTTCTTTCTGTATGAGATAATATTCACACTCCAAACTCAGCACACTTTTTCATATTATGTTTTAGTTGTCTGAAATTTTCTTTTATTTAATTTATCAATTCTGTTTTCTTTCTTTTTGCATACCCCTTTTCATTATGAGATAGGAGTCTTCATTCTTCCAGTGGTATTCACAGTTTAGCATTGGAATGATGGAGAAGAATATTCTGGATTTTCTCCCCTTCTTCTCAGAGAACACAAAGAATGCTTTTGTTCATGTTGGTATGCCCAGAACCAATGCACATTTGGTCTTTAGGGTTTGTGACTTCTCTTAGGAATTTGTTGTGATAAAAGAGTGAAGAACATCTCGAGTGGTGTTATTTTGACCTTGCTTCCCAAGTTCAAAGATTCAGTAATACATACGGGAAAAGTGTCAGGCTTTTGGATGATTTATAAATTTTCCATTTCCAAGGAGTTCATTTTTGCTTAAAACTGGTAGTGGTGTTTCAACTTGGAAGGGAAAGCAGCAGGCAAATCATTATACTTAAAGGATACTATCTTAGAAAGATTTTGATCTTTAAAACCATTTCTTCTTTTCATTGTCTTCAGATATGGTTGCTTACTACAGGGATCTAAATATAAATTCAACAATACGTGTCAGCATAGATTCACTTTAGCCATTATATCCGATCCTAGGTTGTCCTTTCCTCAGACCATCAGCAGTGGATTAAAGTTTAAATTACTCCTTCCAGCTCTGAAGCAACAGGGTCCCTTCTGCCAAAAGGAGTAGCACGTAGATCTAATAGCTCTAGAGTCAAGCAACAACTGCTCTAACCCAGGAAAGCTACAGTAAAGTGGGTGCTTCATTAATTTAGTATAATTCTGAAAGAAACACTGTGACTCACATACTCTTCATAAAGTCTCTGAGGATCACATGCTTATAAGGCCATCACTACTTGGTTCAGCTGGTACGGTGTGGTTCCCTGGTGGAGGCATTTTTGTGTATCTGTCCATTGGGAGAGTCTGTTAGCAACATGCATGCTCTTGTCCACATCCCTAAAATCACAACAGGTCGCCTCCACGATTTCAGGTGGGTGCTTTTCACTGTCATCAGCCAGTTCTCCCTGACTACAGTGATTACTCTGATGCTTTTTAAGGACTCCCCTTGTCCCTAACTGTCTGCTGACATTTTCTCCCCAATTTTCACACTATTTTCTTTGAAAATATCCAGAGTCTTATTAAAATATGTTCTCCCAGATGTTCTTACTGCTTGGGGGTTTGTTTTATTGTTGCTGTTCATATTGTTTTTGTTTTGCAGTACAACCATCACCATTATGGGTCATATAAATGGTTTTGAGAATTAAAACAAAACAAAAAAAAAGGCAGAAAGAGGGACCAGAATAAAGCCAAGAGTGCAGGGTTCTTCAGCAGAACGCACATTGTGAGTTATTATAAGAATCTGATGGAAAGTTTATCAAACTTGCTCTGAATGGGTTTCCAGGGAATTTTTGTATCCTAAAGAAAGCAATTTATAAATAAATACCACTCTAACTCCTCATCTGTGCATTGGCAGTGTTAACTGGAGGGTGTGATTGCTGTGATACAGAGCTCAGAGTGTTTGAGGTGCCCTTCGGAGAAACTTGATGTAAATTTTGTTGTATTTCCTGTAGTTCAGACCTACTAGATCTACGTAATAGGAAAGACTTGGCTTTTGCTAATGGAAGCTATGTGAACGTCATGAGCCAAAGAGAACAGTCCAGTGATAAAAAATAAATCAGACACGAAAGCTTCTGCCTTGCAGAAAGAGGAAGTAAGAATGAAGAGAAAGAATCCAATCCAAATGGTAGCTTCTGTTGTGTTTCATTTTGGGTGTAGAATATTCTATAAATTGTGAGAACGGTCCAGTGCTTGTACTAAAGGAAGTTAAAAAACAAAGACAAAAGCTCCATGCTACATAACAATGAATTATTTTTGTCTCTTTTACTCCTTCCTTTGAGCCCTTTAGTTGTGTGCGTATATATGCCTGTTATACATACAAGAATGTAGTGTGATAATAGATTATCCCAAGTTCTCATTAATATGGCATTTTTATTTATTTAAAACTTATTATTTTATGCTTACTTGTGCACTGATTCTTTAAACCTATCTGTGACTCAGTTTTTAAACAAGTAAAACTCTATTTGCAAACAATAGGAGTGTTTACATAAGAAGTTCAAAATAATCCACAAAGTACTAAAACTACTATAACTAGTTGTAGAATACAAGGACAATATGCAGGAATCAATTATAATTATACATATTTTCAGCAAACAAATGGAAAATTAAACTTTTTATTTATAATAGTGACACAATTTTGATAGAAATAATTAATCGTAGGACTTCTAACTCTGTGATTCAGGGCAGCCTTAGTCATTTGGGGACCACTCAAGGTGAGCCCTGAACACCCAACAGTATCCTATGGAGTCACAACACAAAACGTTCATTGCTATTCTTGCTTTCCTGATATCCCCTCCAAATACAGAAGTATATATTTTGAGGGAACTAAGCTTTTGTATCTCTCATTTATCTTCTTTAACCTCCACATTCAACAACTATTCATAATAAGCTTTGGTTTTGCTGCTCCTCACTCCAAACAGAGACAACTCCATAGAAGGTTCAAGGCTTTTTCTACCTTCTCAAGGGCTTTTGACTTTTTAATTTCCCATCCTTAAAAATGACACAATAGAAGGAGCTCACCTTCGCTGAGTTAGAACCTACATCAAATGTCTCTATGAATATGCCTTACAATGGAGAAAGTTTCATTGGCAGTGAGAATGTGGAAAAAAACAAAAAATATGGAAACCTTTGCTCCTTGCCACTGTCCTCAGTGTCCTTTGGCCCTACTGTTTTCCAGGCTCAGAGACACCATTTGAGACAGAGTTGCAGATCTTGTTTAGCTGCCATGGATGGTTGTAGAAGACAAAACCCACCACCAAACACTTGCTTTACTTGTCCACCAATGAAAACAGTGGAGCTGTGGAATCATTATTTTATCATTACTGCCTTTTCCTGGTGTTTTCTAGAAAAAGGGAAATTGGGTTTTAAGAAGTGTGTGTGTGAGTGTGTTTGTGTGTGTGTGTGTCTGCGAGAATGTGATTGTCCCAAAGAACTAATTTTAAAAAACTGGCAGCATTTACTTTTGTATGTATTTTTGGTCTCTAAAAACTATATACAAGATGTTGTTTAAATTCTGGCAGGATGCAATGTGATGCATGGTGACAGTTACAGAAAGTAATGTATTAATTTGGCAGCAGTTATGACCACTTACTAAGTGTACTTCTAAATAAGCCCCATGATTTCAAAGTGGTTCTCATTCTCTACTAAAAGTAGCAAGACAAGTACAGGCATGTGAATTTATGATAGGTGAATCTACTGAAGTCTAATTCCGGCAACACTATTTAGCAAGCATGGAGATCAAATGATGTGATCTGAAGTCCTAAACTCTCACTGTGCCCCTGGAAATCAATACTCCCATGTCATCTTGGGGACCATAGGTCATTCTCTTCCCAATTCAGGTTCTCTCTCTTACTTGTATCTTTTCCTTCCTCAAAAACAATGACTGAGAATATGCCTACTTAGTTGTTAATTTCTACGTTATTACACTGCTGAACTTGTCAGTTCTTGAAGGTTGGTTAGTCCTCCGGAGACTCTTTTCTTTTTCTGGGTTATTGAACCACCTGTTCAGCCTGGAATTTTAGGAATTTATGAGTTTGCCAATATATTTACTATATTTACTAAATATATTTGCCAATATATTTATCAGAAATCTTCAGCATAAGTAGAAAAAAGAATAGAATTATCTGCCATTAGCTGCCTCTTTTTTTCTTTTCCCTTTTTTTGTATCTGTGGCTTAAACAACTAAAATTTTATTTTGTCAGAGCTGTGGAGCCAAGAAGTCCATAATCCAAACATCAGCAGGTTTGACTTCTTCTGGACCTCTCTCTTTGGCTTGTGGCTTATTCTTTTTGTAAACTAAAGAATTAAAGAAATATTTTATGTATGGAAAAACTATGAGTCTTTGCCAAAGTCTTTTTATAATTTTGTCAAATGCTAGTACTTTGTATTGTTTTGCAGTCAGAATTAACCAGAATTGAAACAGTGATCCTGTGTTCCTTCCCATTTTGAGCCACTATAATGTAAGAATTATATGATACCTTCAGAAATTAGATGGCATGTGTTAAATATCACATTCACATCACAGTGAATCTTGTGTGTATATAAATGGATCTTTAAAACATTAAAAAAAATGCCAGGGTTTATTCAAAAGCCTGGGAAAAACAGACTAAAAAAGACACCAAAAAGCCTTTTTCTTTTTTTCTTTTTGTTGTTGTTGTGGTTGTTGTAGGTTTGTGGTGACAGTATCTGACTGCAAATTATGTGAAGCAGTAATGCCAGCTCTCAGCATCCCCGGAGCTCTCTTCCCATCTCAGCTCACACTTGTAGCCCTTAGGGCCTGTGGCATTGTCTTGAAGACTAGATACTTGAATTCTGTCCATTTGCCTGGTGGTGACAGCCAGCACTTATATGACAACTGCCATCTGGCTCTTTCTGCTAGATTTGTAGCAGAAGCCTCAGTTGGGTTTGGGGGACGTGAGATTCTCCAGAGAAGGCAGAGCCTGTTTGAAATCATCACAGATGGCTTTATTTGGGGAGCTAACAAGCATGGAAGTGGAGGTAGGAAGTAGAAAAATAAATCAGCTAGGGGTTTGATGTCTGCTGCTTTTAAAAGACTTGAGGTAAAGTTTGTTGATTGATTTTAAGACTATATTATGCACGTGGAAGAATTTGGAGGCATTGTGAAACAAGCTGAAACTTTAAGGACTTTGGAATTAAAGAGCCCATCACAACACTGTGGAAATTAGACTTTTCCTAAGGAAATGTGTGGATGCGATACATTAGCCATGGGGAAAATGCACTTCCATGATGTCTACATCATTGTTCTCAAGAGGTGTTCTACTTTCATTAGGATTGGTGGGCTGATGAAGAAGCTTATAAAGAATACAGATCACTAGATGTTCCTGAATTGCTAAGGTCTGGTTACACCTCTCCCCATGGATTCTTTGGTTTTGTGGGGAGGTGCATTTCTCCAGTGTCTTTCATAAGCCCCTTTTACCCCTACATGTAACAGATTCTAATGCTCAAGCAGATCAGCTTTTCTAAACTACATTTTCAAGCAATTAATATTCCATTAATATTTTAAAACCACTGGGCTAAAGCTAATCTACTTTGAGAAATTTTCTAAGTTTTATTTTCTTCCTTGAGTTCAAAGGAATCCACATGGTCCTGAATACCAGTGGGTTCAAACTGGGGCAAGTCTTCCACGTTTTCTAAGGCATCGAGGCCTTGAAGAGTACTGTATGATACAGCAAATGTTTATTTCTGACTGGAAGGTGGATGAATAGTTAGAGGTAGGGAAAGCAGATGAAAAAGTGACATCTAGCTGGCAGTTTTTGGCTACTTATAAAGCAAAGCTACTTAAAGCTACTCATAAGACCTTTGTGCCTTCAAGGGTGTTTTTACTTTACACAGTAACAGCACTCACATGAACCCAGGGCCTTTGTATTTGAGAACAGCCTTCCTGCACCACCTCTTCTCTGTGCTTTGGTACCAAAACATGATGTGAGTGGGACTAAAACCAATGAGGTACTTTATTTTTAAATGATAGAAATGGAAGCTGTGATAACATGAACTTCCAGCATATGAAGACTAAAACGATTAGCTGCCAGCGAATGCAGTATAGTGAGCGAAAGAGTTTATTTCATGAGTTCTGTTTCTGTGGGGTTAACAAGTGAAAGCAGAAGACCAATTTTGTAGGTAGGCATTTATTTATTCATTCCAGCAAGTGTTTTTGAGCCCTTACTAAAACCAGACAGAAATCATATAATGTGCAAATACACAGACCTGGTGTCATTCCTCACTGAAGCCATTTATACCATCTATCTGTGAGTCCATTCAGATATACCGTGATTTTACAACATGGTTAAATAATGGAGAGCTTTTTACAAATATAGTCCAAATGCCAAGGTCAAAAACTTGGCAACTACACAGGCACACATGACACACACACGTGTGCCTAGAGACTATATATCATTACTCTTACGCCACAAATTTTCTCTTTTCAAAAGTCAATTACTATTTCTTCATATATTTTTAATAAAAGAATAGCAACTTATTCTATGATCTATGTTGGCAAGCAAGGTAGACGATATCTTGAGTGCTGTTAAGATGATATATGTGGGTTCTGCGCCTGTAGCTCAGCGGCTAGGGCACCAGCCACATACACTGGAGCCGGAGGGTTGGAATCCAGCCCAGGCCTGCCAAAGAACAATGACAACTACAACCAAAAAATAGTCAGGTGTTGTGGTGGGCGCCTGTAGTCGCAGCTACTTGGTAGGCCGAGGCAAGAGAATCACTTAAGCACAAGAGTTTGAGGTTGCTGTGAACTGTGACAGCACAGCACTCTACACAGGGCAACAGCTTGAGACTCTGCCTCAAAAAAAAAAAGGATGAGATCTGCGATTAATGTCAGAGAAGTGCTGATATTATATATCAGTTTTTATTTATTTTCTCTTTTACATATAATCAGTGAAGTTGGCAGTGAGCACTGCATGGATGTGCATGTGTGATACCATCTAGGTTCTTAGTATATGCATATTGGATCCTCAGTATGAAATTTTCAGATTCTCATATATTTTCTCTCCTCATAATAACTGCTTATTTCTGATTAATTTTGGATTTACAGAGACTAAAGGGCTAAGGAAGGAAAACAATCTTGCACACTTCCTACCATTTGATACTAATTGTGTCTGTACAGACCTCCTATGGCAAGTACATGGTCAATATTTCTTGAATGAGAAGATGGCACAATTTCCCAAAATAATGACATTAAATGATAGAGAGGATAGTTGAAAGAGTATGTTTTTAATTTATCTCTAATTTGAAGACAATGTAAGTTAAGGTTTTGTTAAATCTTAATTAACTCTGTTTTAATGGCTGGAAGTTTAAAATCAGACTCAGACATCAGAGCAAGTAAACTGTAAGACACCATTGCTCCCCAGGATTACTAATCTCTGGGGGTGGGGGATATCATTGCTCCGGTGGCTCTCAGTGCCTTCTTCTAGTCAATGTTACTGATTCTGATGCTCAGATGAATACTTTTAGTATTAAAATAATCATTGGAGAACTGAGTCAGAAGCTGCAGTGGGGACCTAAATACAGGATCAGATAGTTGCACATGGGAGAGGTGAACCTCTAGATATAGTTCTAATATTCACGGTACTGTGTATCTTTTTAATACTATAATTATACAGCAAGGAGTGAAGATATCTGTCAGACATTCTCTGATATAACAAAATGACAAATTTCAGGTGCATTAAGACCCTATTGGTTCAGATTAATAGTTTTCTCACCTGCCTCATTTCTGCCCCTCTTGGGTATTCCCTTCCAACTGGGCTCTTGGTGGGGAGTGGAACTTTTACATAGCCTTAGGTTGACACTGCAAGACAGTGACCATCATGACTTGGAATTCTGAGGAGGACTGTCTGAAACTATAGTTTATGCATCAGATAAAACTTTTTTTTTTTTTTTTTTTAAAGATTTGACTGTTCTATTATTATTATTGCCCGGCCATTTCCTCTTTCTTCCTAAGATAAAGTACCTACACAATAAAAATGTAGATGATATATAAACATTGAAAATAATATCCCTGATCTCATTTGCAACCCTGATTTCCAGTTCATCAGCCATTACAAGTGAGTTTGTGGAGACATCTGAGAGTTGGGGAAGAAGAGGAGTAGAGGCTTTGTTGGAAGTGAGGAGTCCCACGTGGCAAGTACCCTCATTCTGAGCGGCCCTGAGGGAAAGAACTGCACAAGTGGGGGCATTTAGAGGGAAGGAAGGTTTTGCACACCAGTAGGCAAAACTTTTTAATGGCAACACCATTTCTGGTAGAGGAAGAAAGGAAGGCAGAGAGGGAAAGATAGAAGAAAGGAGCAAAGGAGAGAAAAAAGGAAGGAAAGAGAGAAAGCGAAGGAAGAAGAGGAGGGAAGAGAGAGGGAATGGGGTTAGGAGAAGGGGAAAAGGGAAGGAGAAAGGAAGGAATGAAGAAAAGAGAAAAATCAGCTCTGGCCTAGTAGGGAACTGAGTCATTAAGAAATGACGCCCCCTACCTTTCCCTCAGAAATATTCAAGCCAAGAATAAATGCCTGTGAGAGATTCTTGGGCGAGTGGGTTTCTTTCTTTTTTTTTTTTTTTTCAGATAAAATTTTTTTTTAAGTGTTGCTGTGTGTGTAACAGTCACCTGTGTCCCACTGATGTGCCTCACAAAAGGCGTCTCCTCTGCCATGCTCGTCACTGTGCAGTTATACTGTTAAGTAAAAGAGCTGTTACCTACGCCCGTGGAAGCACACACAGCTTGTATAGTTACCTAAATGGTAACCCAGAAATTTGGTTTTTAAAAATTGTACATCCACAAATGGCCATCATAAAATCAAATACATGTTTTAGAAGCACATTAATATTGAGTTTGAAGGTAAAACTGACTTCCAGGGCAATTTAGAGGCTTATGTAGGGGCATCTCACAGTACCAGTATAGAAATCATGTCTTGAATTATTTCTAAAATGTTTATTACCTAATATTTGCAGAACTAACTATTCAGAAATTCTTCATCAACAGTAAAATTTGACTAATGATTACTTTGCAGTTCAAACATGATTTTCAGAAAGGATTGAATTGCTAAAGATGGCTCACATGAAAACGTGCATTTTGAAAATATAACTTGCTTTATGAAAAGAAATTAGATGTAACTGTCTCTTCTTGTTCTCTAGAAGAATATGGTGAAAGTTCTAACCTTTTTGGTAGCCTAAAAATATAAGGTTTGTGAAAAATCACATTTGATTTTAGTCCCTATAAAATCTCTTAGAGACACATATATTTGTCAGCAGAAATTATGCTTTTGCATGATAAATAATAGCATTTTTGGAATGTTTACTTTTAATAGTATGGCTTTGATTTTTAAAAGTTGACAGCATGTACTAAAAATTTGAAAGTTGTCAAAAAAAAGTTGTCAATATGTATAGTGGTGTAGCAAAAGATTTTCTCATTCTTTTTTCCTCCGAGTATCATTTTTCTTCCAGGGATGACAGATGCCCTTGGCCTTCTAAGTTAAGTTTAGGTCATTACGGGTTTTCCTCTGTGCATCCCTGAGGTGAGGGAGATAACTGACTTACGTCAGAGAGTGAAGATCAGGAATTGACCTCAGAAGGAGACACACCTACTCCCTTACTCTGGGGACCCTCCTGAATATCATTTTCTTTGACCATAAGAGAGATTACTAAAAATACAGAATTGCAAAGCAAAAAGGGGGACCCTAGGTACTGTTGTGTGGGTGCTACAGTGATTTTGTTTTTCTAAATGGTTGGGGAGAGATAAATGTAAGTCTGCCATTTTTACTAATAAAAATTACAGTTCTTTTGTTTGTATATGAAAGCTAAAAGTATATATATGCATAGATACACAGTCTGTAGAGGAATTTTAAATTCCTACTAAGTGTGACAAGGAGTTTAATACCCATTTCTGAAACCTCTTTACTTCACAGGATCTGAAGTTATGTTCTATGTTCTGTTCATTAAATATAAAGTTACAACATCAGAACTAAAATGAACCATACATCATGTTCTCATGTGTCTACTGTTGCTCAATGACAAGGAAAAGTCAGTGTAGGGGATTTTTTAAAAAAATGAAAATTATCCTTTTAAGTAATTGAACTTAAATTTTGCAGAAATTATTTCACTTCCATATTTTACTAAGCAGTATATACGCTCAACATATTGTTTGTTCTTACCTATATATCTTGAGACTATTTTTCTTTTTGTGGTTTATGTCTGTCAAAATGTCAAATTCTAAAAGCAGGATTGCCTTGCCCCCAATTTTTTTCTTCCGCTATTGATTGGTTTGAGAAAATGGCAACAAACTTGTTAGAAACATGTCTGAGATTGATTCTAAGAAATAGCTAAGAGGCTTGGCTAAGAGCAAACAGCAAAGGGAAAGGTAAAAGAGAAATACTGCAAAGTGCAGATGACTGGCCTCTCTCTTGTGTCCTGGGTCCTTCAAATTAGTGCATAAGTGAAGCATCAGTACTGAAATCAGTCAGCAAGCATAGCTGGAGTACAATTTTTCACAGGTTTTCTTGCCAAGGAAAAAACCCCACTATTCCAGGAAACATGTAAATGAAGGCAGAGGTAAATTAAATTGAATGTAAGTACTTTCCTCCTCCTGAGCTAAAAGATAAGAAAGATAGGGAAGACAAAAATAAGTTCTTTTAAATAGATGACCTTAATAAATATTACATGTAAATAATTTCTTCTACATACTGGAATGGTTAAGCGTAAGACCTAAGGAATTAAGTTACCTGGGTTCAAATCTCTGCCATTAAGATCTGTGCAACTTTGAACAAATTATCCACTCTGTGCCTCAATACTCTCAGATGTAAAATGAAAATAAAACCAGAACCAGGTCCTCAAGGATTAAATACGATAACGCAGGTAAATGACAGTTAGTGCTTAACACATGGGGAGCTGTGACTGGTAGATAATGTCACTCTGGGTTCTGCATACAGCTGTTTAGAAGAGATGGGCACTGATTCTGAACATTCTGAAAACTTCCTAAGTCCCTGTTGGCGCCTGTGGCTCAAAGGAGTAGGGGGCTGGCCCCATATACCGGAGGTGGCGGGTTCAAACTCACCCCCTGCCAAAAACTTACTAAGTCCCCTTCTACTTCTTATGGGTAATATCTAAAAGCCAATTCAGTGAAACATTCCATCCAGTGACCTTCCATTGGAAATTTAACTTTCTGTATTTTAAATGATTTGTCATTCACAGCAAGAGTCATGTTTTTATTCTTTGAAGAGAAAACTGGGCATTTTGAATTCTATTCATTTGGTAAAATATAAGCCCTTATCTCTACCAAATGCCCTTAGGAAACTAATTTGTTTTGTTTTGTTTCTTTCTTTTTTTTTTTTTTTTTTACCATTTAACCCATATCTTTATTCATATCATTGGGTTCAAATCTTTTTTTTTAATTTTATTGTCTTTATTATTAAATCATAGCTGTGTACAATAGTGCAATCAAGGGGTACAATGTGCTGGTTTCATATACAATCTTTGTAAATCTCCACCAGTTAGACCGGTAATGACACATATGCTTAAGGTAATGTTGAATGCAACATGGAGGTGCCAATCTCTTTATTGATGTAAACGAGACAAGCTATTAAAAAAAAAAAAAAAAAAAAAACAAAGAAGCATCAGCAGTACTATTGCTACATAAAACAATCAGGTGCTAATTTGTTTCTGTGCCTGCCCTAAATGCCACTGTATGTGAGGGATTATCATAGAAAATACATTCTTGCTGGAATTTGGAGCCGTTAGGCATTTGATGTGCCAAGTGCTTTCACTTGGTTCTAGTCTGTAATTTATCATTGGAGTGTCCTAGCCTGCTCAAATGTGCCCTTTGTGGGCAGAGGCAAAGCTAATATACTTTCCAAGTGTATTTGAATTGCTTCAATAAATCACAGCTGCCACTGTAAGCAGTTTTATCATTTGCCAGAACAATAAGTTATCATCTTGCTTTATAGACGCAATGCTCTCCAAGACTTTTATTTGTGTAAATTGTAATGTATCATAACCCATTTCCTAAAATAAAATTAGAAAGCTCATACTATATATATATATATATACGTGTACACATATATATACACTTCAGATGCAAGGGGTATGCCGATCAAATGGTGTAAACTCACCAAGAAATGGGCCACTTTTAATCCTGCTTAATTTGATAGCAGCCAACTTCTTTCTTTCTTCTTATTATACTGAGATGAGCATTGCAAGCTCACAGTTGGGGTTAATCTTCATTTCATTTTTTACTGCTCAAGTGTCTCAGTGAAACCAGTCCACAAAGAAACAGGACTAAGAACAAATGGTTCCTGTTAGGTCTGCCACATGTGAGGGGGAGAAGCCTGCCAATTAACATGCCCTCCACCTTTGTTCACACCTTTGTAGACAGACATTTCAATAAATCATGCAGAAAAATCAAATTTCCCCCCAAGACCCTTGGGACTGACTTTTAATTTCTATTTTATTTTATAATAACCAAACCCAGATTGGGAATGCACATTATTTGAACACTTTGAGATTCCTGAGAAAGAAAATGTTTTACTTAACAAAACCAATAAGGAAATCTTAACTTCCTAGTAAAAAAAAACATAACTTAATTTTAATACTATTTTAGGACTCTTATCAGCACAATGAGCAAAGTGTGCTCTTTTTATAGGCTCGACTAAAAACTGCTTAATATTTATCAACTAATTTGCCATCACTTCTTGTGTGATAAGAAAATGCTTCTGTTTGTAATTGCTTCACTAGTTCACTCCAAGCAGAAGACAAACTGTCTATAAAGAAACCAGGTTTTGTAATTAGAAAGTAATTTATTTGTTTGAAAGCCAAGTGTTTCCCGTGTACGCTGCAATATTGGAATTAGCTTTCATTCTTTCTACACATGTTATCAAGAAGGGACTTCCATGTCCTGTTGTAGATTTCAGATGTTCCCACATAGCTCTCTTAGTTTGCAATGGCTATTTATTTTTATATTAAAGGACTTAATAACTGTTATTAAGAACTTCATCAGCCCTTTCTTCATTCCTGATTACAGATCTCTGCTCCAGAGTTTCCTAACCTCTTGTAGTCTCATCGTAAGCCTTAAACAAAACTCCAGGCCCACGTTCCACAATTCTTAAGCCTGATTGTTCATCAGCATTGCAATTCTCTCACCATCCCCAGTTTCATTGGGATGCACCGTGATTTCACCTTCTCATTACCCCCAGGCTCTTAGTTTAGCTTCTGGTTCTGCCCCCACTTCCTTGCCTCTCTGAGGCCGGAAGCAAGCAAAAGCAAACACGCCCCAGCTCTGGGTTCATTCTTTGCCCATTTTTTGCCTTGTGCATTTCTTTTTTTTTTTATTTTTTTATTTTTTATTTTTTATTTTTTATTAAATCATATCTGTGTACAATAATTCAGTCATGGGGTACAGTGTACGGGCTTCAGATACAATCAGAGATATTTTCATCAACCTGATTGTGATAACATTCCAGAGACTTTCTCATTACTTTGTGAGAACAATTT
>CAUYRH010175927.1:0-17138 GCA_963574655.1 Perodicticus potto | reverse complement strand
AATCCAGCCCGGGCCCGCCAAACAACAATGACGGCTGCAACCTAAAAATGGCCGGGCGTTGTGGCGGGCGCCTGTAGTCCCAGCTACTTGGGAGGCGGAGGCAAGAGACTCGCTTGAGCCCAGGAGTTGGAGGTTGCTGTGAGCTGTGATGTTACAGCATTCTCTCCAGGGTGACAGCTTGAGGCTCTGTCTCAAAAAAAAAAAAAATAATAAAATAAATAAATAAATAAAATTAAATAGCCTCATGTGGCTCTAGACTTAACTGCGCCCCATGGGCTATGAGTTATATGAGGACTGTTTTGCTTACCTGTGGTGTCAAGTATCCCAGAAATTATGCAGACTTTTTTTTTGGCTCATCAGCTTTTGTTAGTGTTTTTGTACTTAATGTGTGGCCCCAAATATCTCTTTCTGCCAAGGTGTAGCAGAGAAGAAAAAAGTTTGGACCCTCTGTGAGCCTTCCAATAGAGCCTTTTATATCATTTCAAAGACTACTCCACTTTGTCAGTCACAAAGATACAACTGATTATCTTGCACATCTGGGTTCTTGTGGGCAAAGGGACTTTAATGTAAGGTTTAGGGTTTTTCTGAAGTGGTTTCCCTGGGCTTCTTGGCTGAGGAGAATGAGTAGTTACCGCTACAGGTTGGAAAGGGGGCTCTAAAGCAGCCTTCTACAAACACCAAATTGAAAAGCCACAACACTTTCATTAGAGAAAAATAGTGTTAAATTATGACTGTTCAAATTCCTTATTACTTGTCTCCCTACCACACCATCCGTCTTTCTCCCACCTGTCTCTCTACCAAGTTAAAGACAACAGTTTCTGTGTCATTCCAGAATGATGCACTCCGTCTCCTCTTCACCCCTCCTTTGGTGGAGGGCGGGAGATTCTGGTTTGAGAAGCATTGGCGTAATGGGGGTGTAGGGGGTGGCGGCCCACGGGCTTCTTACAGGTCACACAGAAGTCGGGATGTGCGACTGGACGCGAGCGTTCTTCTATTTTTCCCTTGGTACTGTGTGCTCCAACTTGACCATCTGCGGTTCCTTCAGGCCTTAGGCCCAGGCTTTCTGGAGTCAGGACGTAAGGCCTGCAGTGAACCTCAGACGGTCAAGTTGGAGCACACAGCGTGGCGGTGATGCTGGACTGGACAGCAGCACTCAGGGTGCTCAGTCCTGCTGGCTGCAGTTACGTTTGGGAGTCATCACCTGACCAGTGGTGAATCAGGTCTTGTAGTGGAATGTGTGTCTGTCTTTAATGGAATTCAATACTGGGTCTCTTGTTCTTCATTGCTGCACGTAAGCTTCTACAGATAGTGGGTTTAGCCTCTAATTCTTTCCCTCAAAGCAGGGACAGGGCTTTTCCTGGCTCTCCCAGGAACAGCAGCACTGGGCCCGGACAGCGCCTGGAGCGTGTGGAGGAAGGGAAGGCGCTGGCCTGCCGTGCTCTCCCTACCATTGCCCGGTATACACGGTCCAGTAACCTGAGTGTCGATTCTTATTTCCCATACAGATGTATTTATAACTTCTTTTTCACATTTATTAACACCATTCTACTTCAGATATTAGTACTGAATTGCCTAAAGAAAAATTAGAATTTTGAATACAAGCGGATTACGAACATTTCTGAAATTTGTTACTTGTTTCCCTTTTCTCTTTTCCCCTCTCCCCCCACTGCCTGCTTCTCCTTTTGTTGGAGCTGTGTATCTTTCATAATTCTTTGAAAATGAGAACAAATGAGCAGCTCCTGTGGAGGCTCAGTGGACAGGCTGGGGCCGCATCCTGGGCCGGGCAACACATGCAGGCCAGGTGCCCTGCAGGATTAAGGAACAGCCCCTTTTCTTTCTGTAGACAATGGCTCATGCCTTTCTTGTAAGCAGACAATACAGAGCACGGTGGCAGAATCCTCCTTCACAGTAACTAGTTCCCACGCCCGTGCTTCCCTTTGCCGTGTCGGTGCCTCCTCCAGGCTGTCACGCATGTGGACACTGTGCCCCTCGCCCCACACCCAAGGGAGGGACGTCCTTCCACAGGCCTCAGGCTGTTGTTGCTTTTTATTTCTTTTTCCCATAAGGACCACTTTACTGTTACTAAGGGGAGAAGAGACAAGAACAAATAAAATTATTTAGAAGAGCTGATTCTTCTTAAATTCTTGGAATTTAAGTTCTTATTGAGGATTTCAAATATTCCAATTCTTCAGTGGATTTTTTTTCCTTTTAAAGAAATGTTTCCAATTTTGAATGCAGCTCCTAGTCACTGTCCTAATTCTAAATGACTGAGTGCAATTGAGAAAAAGCGAATAGCAATTCACATCTCCTGATGAACATTTTATAAAGAACTAAGCTGACAGACACCCCTCTTCAATACCCAAAGCCTTCCTGAGTTCCAGTTGGCAAGGAAAATGAATGCCAGTAGTTAACATGACCCGAATATTAGACCACGTTTATGACATGTTGGGAATACTTTAATGTGTAACAAATATTTTAAATTATAATAGAAGTGTATAGTCATTCTGGCTTTCTTTATAATGCTAGTCATACTTGTGGTTTTTATTGATGTTAAACCCTTGTTGGGAGCAACCCCAGTGATACCCCATTATTGTTACCGTAGCAGGGTCTGCTCTGAGATGCCCCTGAGCCTTGCCCTGCAGGGGTCACAGCAGAGGGATAGGTGGCCAGCGTGACCTTCTCACTGGTCTCACATGTTGCCTATTGTGGTGAATTAGCTTTGTAATCAGTCCTATGCCATATTCTGGAAACTTGGGAAATAAAACACAAGGCCGGCATCTTTTATTTCTATAGCGTGTAGTTTTTCTGGTGTCTGCTTTTGATTATAAAATGTTTGTGATTTCTACAAACTAGAAGATGGAAAGAAAACACAAACATCTCGTCCTTTCTGGAAATTTGTTGCTTATCTTATTATAGCATGTTAATAATTTGAATTAGGCCACAAGTGTTTGAGTGGAACAGAGCCACTTTTAGTAGACATTGTAACTTCTAAATTTAATACTCTATATTTATTTCTTCAGTCTCTTTTTTTGCATCAAGGTGAGAAACTTGGGATCGACCCAACAGGATTTACCAAATTACTCAGTTCACCTCGGAGAAGGGGGAACTAGAGATAAAATGTTTGTGGAAGTCTGAAATTACAGCCTTGAGATGAGATGTCACAGCCCAGGTGCTCCAAGCTCCCTGGCACGCTGGCCTGTCTGGTGAGGCGCGTGTGCCACTTGATGTGTTGGTAGCTGACACTCTCAAGAGGAGACCCTGTTGAAGGCCGCATTAGCAAACATACTTCTGAGAGTCTTTTAAAGGCAGATGGTAGAAGCCGCATCAGGGCTAATGACTTGGAAAATTCACAGTAAAACTTGAGCATGTTGTGTTTATTGTTAGAGCAACAGAGGATAAGTAAAGAACTCTTTTTTTCTCCTGTTAGGTTAATTAAAATTGATGTGTTAATGCAATTTTCATGGGTTAGTTTCTTTTTAATATACATTCAGGAGCGATTTGTACAAATACTTACCATCTCATCAATTTTCTGCCAGTTGTTTTCTGTTTGACTGTGTAGTGTGGTGGCTGTTACAGAGTGACCCCTAGTGTTCGAAGAGTTTGTGACGTGGGACATGTTAGAAGAAAGCATCGGCTCTGAGGCCTTGCCTTGCATGGGTCGTTGAGTCAGACCTTTGGCATTTGCTGAGTGAACTTCACAGGGGGCCAGTCCTGAGCTGACCTGCAAGTGTCTGACACTTTCTAATGGTGCTGAGGCCAGAATTTAAATCTTGTAAGTTCCTAGGGCTGTAGGAACCAGAGTGACATCTCACTGGGACTTTATTTCTCTGTTCACCACTCATGTGGAAACTCTTTGGAAGTGAATTTCTCTTCTTTTTCTAAAAAATGGGGCAGAAAAGACAGCCAACTAGTTGTGCTGGTATGAAAATTAAAGAAATCTGAAAAACTGCAATTTTTTAGCCAGAAAATAAAGACTTGCATGAAATGAAGAACGCTGGCAAATTTGGTTGTATGTGAGATCTCCTTTGTGAGGTCCTGTGTGGAAAGATTTCTCTTGGATTTGTTTTAGTGAGTGCTTTATTCAGTAAAACCAGGGCACTGAACACAAGCGCTGTGAAACGGTGCAGTCCGTCTAAGAACCCAGACAGCTATTCAGTGTCCGAGGCTGACAAACCCCACATATTATGGGTAGAATTATATGCTACTAACTTGGGCATTTGCAAAGGTCACTGAATGTTCTCTCATCAAAAGTGGAGAGTCTAGTACAATTTGATTTTCTTTATAAAGAGATTAACCTTTGTCTGATCCTAATAAGCAAAGTAAAAAATATAACCTCTTGAAATTTATGAAGTGCCTATTTTACCAAGTTTTTGAATATTGCGTTTTTTTGTATCTAAAAATGTTTTGAATGTTACTTTTAGTAACTAATACAATAATGTCCCTCTTTTTCAAGGAACCTGCTTTTCGAGGTTTTTAGTTACCTGAGGTCAGCTGAGGTTCAAAAGGATGAAGTGGAAAATTGCAGAAATAAAGCATTCATAAATTTTACGTTGCTTTCCGTTCTGGGTAGGGCGATGAAGTCTCTGGTCATCCTGTCCGTCCTGCTTGGGATGTGAATCACCTGGCCCTTTGTCCAGCATGTCCACCGTGTGTCCAGTACCAGCCTCTGGACACTGAATAGCTGTCTGGGTTCTTAGACGGACTGCACCGTTTCACAGGGCTTGTGTTCAGTGCCCCAGTTTTACTTAATAATGGCTTCCGGGCTTAAGATATGCCAATTGGGATATGCCAGACAGGCACTGTAAAGTGCTGCTTTTAGGTGAAAAGATGATAGTTGTTAATAAGAAAGAAAAAAAATCATACACTGAGATTGCTAAGACCCTACAGGAAGAATGAATCAATGAAATTGTGAAGAATCTGGAAGAAATGTGTGTGTAGTCTATAAAGGGTTTGGGACTACCTGTGGTTTCAGACTATGGGTCTTGGAACCTACCCCCCTCAGATAAGGGGGGACTGCTGTGAAGATGTTTTCTGTCTCTGTTTTGTTCATTACCGAAGGTTCTTTTCTCCACTTCTGTGGTTCTGGAGGGCTCAGCTGGTGTCCCTCCTGGTGAACCACCTGGTGGAGGTGGGCTTGGCACAGGGGATGTGTGAGTTTGAGCTTAGTGATTGAAAAGAATGTGGGAGATGGAGTGGTGCTTTCTTTGCCCCATAACAGTACGGCTAGAGATTAAGTAGCGCACCGTGTTGGAAGGGATTGCTGGTCTAAGAAGAAAAGCTGAAAGTGTAGTCATTTTATTTTAAAGATTACGTACTTCTTATTAGCTTCGTTTTGCTTGAAATTTAGGGTTCCAAACCAGTGTTGATACTCAGAGTTCAGTGGAAATATTCTGTCTACATCAGAGAATCGAGTCGTGTCTAGTAAGAAGTGAGTGCCCGTGCCCAAGGCAGGAGAAGGGCAAGTTCCCTCCTCTGAGTGTCCCTGGGAGCACCTGTGCCGTGGGGCTCCTGTGCACTTGGCTCCTTCTGAAGCCTGAAACCCGTCCATCCTGGCACACCGGTGTTCACAGAGTATTTCCTTTAAACTGAACTGCCCGCTTCTCACTGAGTTCTCTGGATTTTTATTATTCAAAAGGTCAAGTAACTAAGACCTCTGTCCTTTTTTTTTTTTTTTTCCTGTAGAGACAGAGTCTCACCTTATCGCCCTCGGTAGAGTGCCGTGGCGTCACACAGGTCATAGCAACCTCCAACTCCTGGGCTTAGGCGATTCTCTTGCCTCAGCCTCCCGAGTAGCTGGGACTACAGGCGCCTGCCACAATGCCCGGCTATTTTTCTGTTTTGCAGTTCAGCTGAGGCCGGGGTTGAACCCGCCACCTCCGGTATATGGGGCCGGCACCCTACTTGATGAGCCACAGGCGCCGCCCCAAGACCTCTATTCTTTTAAACCAAGTCTTCTGTTTCATCTTGGTCAGCATTTTCTCTACCCAGTGCCTTCTGCCTTCCTCCCCAAACAGATTTGGGGGAAGGTTGTCCCCAGGTCTCCGCTTTCAGACAGGACAGGTTTAGTTGGTGGTTGTTTAAGTAGATTACTGTTCTGGACTGGAGTTAGTACGTAATATTTTCCATATTCTTCACTGTTCTGCCTTTCTAAGTGGAATTGAAATCAAGTGTCAATCCACTGGGATGTGTTGAAATCATCTGGTAATAATTTGGAAAAAAAAAAAAGTTTCCCACACAAGTTAAATGAAGACCAGGAGTTTTGAAGTACACTGTGGCATCTAGTATAAACTCCAGCTTTCATTTCACATTATTCCTGGTCATGCAGTAGATTCTGAAGAAAAAAAGAACTATGGATAATCAGTTAAAAGAATGACAGGTTCCCTGGTGTGCTGATCAGTAGTAAGACCTAATTTCGATTTCGAGTGTGCTGTAGTGGATTACCATACAGATGCAGCTGAGCACCGAGCATTATTGGAGCCATGTGTTTCTCAGAAAAGTAATACTTATTCACACTGTGTGGCTTTCATGAATTATTTTTATTTATTTTTTTTATTTTACTCTCCAGTGAAACTACAAACAAGATGTCAATAGCTTGCGTGGCGTTCACAGCAGTAGTATAGCTCAGGATACCAGCTGCAGTGGAGGGAAGGCCAGATCGTGTTTGCTTCAGCAAAGGTGGCTTCCTCTGGGCCTTTCTGAGGGACGGGCTCAGCATTCAGACATTGGCAGTTATGTTGGGCTTTGTTTTCATTGCCCTCCTAGGCTTTAGTGTATAAATAATGGCCCTTGAAATATTTGGGCACACACATACAAAGCATTAGTGTGGGTAATGTTTCAGCCTTTGAATTGTTGTGTAAGATTCTGTCCATTTAGGAATACTCTTCTTTTTTTTTTTTTTGCAGTTTTTGACCGGGGCTGGGTTTGAACCTGCCACCTTTGGCATCTGGGGCTGGCGTGCTACTCCGTTGCGCCGCCCTATTTGGGAATAGTTTTAGTAGCTCAGATATTGGGTGTGTGTTTTGTACCCAAACCTTATTGACTTTATTTTGAGTGTCTTTAAAGTCCGTTCATTTTGTAAATCTGAAAACTTTTATTCAGAAGTAGCAATGATGATAGGCTGACCTCGGAAAAAAGTTGGAGACTACTTTTGTGGCAGACTGACAATATCCAATCATCTACATACACATCATTTTGCTATATTACCTGGGTTTTTGCCTATTAAAAAGTCATTTTTTTCTGTTGTATACTAACGAAAAAGAACTAAATCAAGAAGACCAATGTGTGTTCCAGAAAACTGAAAAACGTGATTCATTGCCAAATTGGCTTTCTGATTAGATTAAAGATCTGGAGAACAGTGGGCAGTATGCATCTGGTCCAAGTTAATTTTCTCTGCACCTTCTATGTGAAAATTTTAAATTAAGTGGCAAGATGAGCTCTAAGGATGATGCTGGAATGTAGGTGGGATGCTGGGGGTCCCAAGGAGAATACATGAGAAAATGGGACACCAAGTCGCTGCTGTGCCATTTGCTCAGGCAGAGTGAGCTGCGTGGAAGGAGGCAGTGGAGCCAGGATAGCAGCTGCCTGATAGGAAGCAGCGCTGGTGGGGAGGTCATGTCTCTGAAGTAGGGGCTGCTGCCCTCAGTGCTTCGGCTTCTTAACATACAGATGTTCTAATTAATAACTTCAAGATTATTATGGCACACACAGAGATGTGGGGCTCACATTCCCCTTCAAGAAAGAATTTTCTGCCAGCTGCGAGGAGAGTTTGGTGATGGCATCTGGCTGTTCACACATTCAGCTTTCTAGCCTCCGTCACACTCATCGTGGCCCCCAGCCACTGACTGAAGGAGGCATTTGTCCTCCTCGTCCGGTGGGACTCCTGTGATCCCTGCCCCGGAGCTCACACTGGTGGAGATCCATCAGCCTACGGTCAGAGGCTCTCCTGCCCAGTCCTGCCTTCTTTTTCTCTCCCACAGACATTATTGCTTGTGAATCATTTATGCCCTTAACTCCTCCAGGGCAGCATGATCCCAGATGACAACTTGCAATGGTTACTTTTAGTTTGCTGTTATCAAAGACAATAAACTAGTATTTATAGTAATTTTTCAGTGAAGAGAAAGTATGAGTTAAAGAATCCTAATGCTTAGATGCAAACAATGCCTTTCCTGAGTCTTGTGAGCCCACATGACTCCGACCCCCCCAGGAGATGCCCACCTGCAGCTGGCAGCAGCTTGACTGCTGAGACCCTTGCCTTTATTCTCAGTTTTCTGTTACAGAGTTGTTTGTTGGGCTTTTGCCTGTGGTGTTCTCCTGTGGGCAGCTCTGTGGTTCCTTGCTTGGTTTGTGTCCTGTTCTGAGCTCATGGGGATGTTTTGCATTTGCCTTCTGTTGTACACGGTCACGTGGGTTCTTACTAAGACACTCCACAGAACACTGCTTACTTGTTCTGATTCCATTTAACACAGTGGAACTTAACGTCACAACCCAATGTGTTATTTATCTAAAATTCATGTTGATGTATCTTGTAAGCTGAAGATCTATTTTGATCTTTTTTCCCCTCAAACAACCATTTGCCTGGAATTTGATGATTGGCTGACAAAGGCTGTGGGTTCTCCAGGCGAGAGAGAACATCAGCTCACTTGACTTAATCCTAAAGGTATTATTTTGTGTGTTATCTATTTTCTCATATTTCCCAGCATCTTAACTCTTAAAAACTAGTGGTGTATATGAATAATCATACGTATTTCTAATCTTTAAAATAAATAAGCATACAAACAGCTGGCACATCTAAAGTTTTTCTCTTGATTTGAGCACATTTGTCTCCAGCTGTTACTTTGCTGTCTTCATTCTTAACCTTCCTAGCACAGCTCCTCAGTTCACTGACAACACCAGCGTTTCCTGTTCTTGTTTAACTCTTGCCCAGAGAGATCACACACACACACAACTTCAGCTGTCACCAGCTCCCAGAAGCACATCTCCACTAGGAGAGACCCATTGACACCTCAGATTCCAAGACATTCTCATCAGGCCTGAGATTCCTTTTGGATTAGTTCTCTTGGATAAAAGTATTTCCATTTACTAAGCCACTGGGAGTCAGCCATTCTGGAGTCCTCCATTTACCACAGCCACTCTCCCTACCTGTTCTGACAATTTTACCTCTTAAATATCCCTATTATTGCTTTCCTTCTTCACCCTGCTGACCTTGTCCAGGCCGTTTCATGCCTCCTCTGAAGTATTCATAGCACTACTACTGCTTCTTCATTGATCACCTCCCTCTCCTTTCAGCACCTCAAAGTCACCTTCCCCTGGAACCCATTCAGGGACTGCACGGTGCCCCGTGAGGACGTTAACACCTGGACCTTCCTCTCCAGTCCTGTCCCGTCCCCTGTCACCCACCTGCCTGCCAAGATGACCCTCCTGCATTCTGCTGTTCTTTAGGGCTCCAAGCTGTGTTTTTGCCCCTTGGCATTACCTCCTGCCCTTCCTTCTGTCCTTATTATCTCCTACGTGAGTTTAATTAAACCTCTGTGCCTCAGCTCAAGTATCCTCTTGTTCCAGAAGCATTCCAGGAAGCCCTTGCTGAGGAAATACTTTCCCCCTCACCTCTCTAGTACTTTATACAAACTTCTGTTTTTTGGCTAGTAGAGGGGAGTGAATAGGGTCTCACTCTGTTGTCTGGGCTAAAGTGCAGCAGCATCATTGTAGCTCACTGCAGCCTCAAATTCCTGGACATAAACGATCCTCCTGAGTAGCTGGTTCTACAGGTGCAAGCTATCATGCCTGGCTAATTACTTTTTTTTTTCTTAAGAGAGAAGTCTGAAACTCCTGCCCTTGAGCCCCTCCATCGCTGCCTCCCAAAGTGCTGGGATTACAGATATTCTCCACCACCTGCAGCCGTGGCGGGTTTTTTTTTTTGCAGTTTTTGGCTAGGGCTGGGTTTGAACCTGTCACCTCCAGCATATGGGGCCAGCGCCCCACTCCATTGAACAACAGGCACCACCCTGATTTTTGTTTTTGTTTTTTTTTTTTTTTTTTGAGACAGAGCCTCAAGCTGTTGCCCTGGGTAGAGTGTTGTGGCATCACTGCTCACAGCAACCTCCAACTACTGGGCGTAAGCAATTCTCCTGCCTCTGCCGCCTCCCAAGTAGCTAGAACCACAGGTGCCTGCCACAACGCCCGGCTATTTTTTGATTGTAGCCGTCATTGTTGTTTGGCAGCCTGGGCTGGACTCGAACCTGCTAGCTCAGTTGTATGAGGTTGGTGCCTTAGCCGTTGGAGCCACAGGCGCCAAGCCACCCTTTTTTTTTTTTTTAAATCATTTCTCTTGCCCTCTAATCATGAAATCCTACGAAGTAAGGGCTAAATATTTTATTCATATTAATTTTATTCCTGTGCTACAAATGTGAAGCCTGTTTTTCACTAAATGGGATTTGGGGTGTTTGGATGTATTTGTGTGTATGTCAGCACCGTCATGTGGAAACAAGGCCTGGGACTTGGTTCACCGTTATGGGCTTGAAGGTAACAAGTGGACTTGAATAGACTTTCTCAAAAGAAGACATACAAATGGCCAACAAGTTTATGAAAACTGCTCAACAGCACTAGTCATTGGGGAAATGTAGCTTAAAATAACAATACATATCGCTTTATAGGTGTTACTATTATCAGAAAGGAATATGTTGGTGAAGATGTAGAGAAAAGAGAACCCTGGTGCACTTTTGTTAGGAAAGTAAATTAGTGTAGCCATTATGGAGAATGGTATGAAAGTGCCACAGAAAACTGAAAACTACCCTGTGACCCAGCTGTCCCACTTCTAGGTCCACATCCCAAAGGAACTGAAATCAGTATGTGGAAGAGAGATCTGCACTCCCATTTTTTTTGCAGCAGTATTTATAGTATAATCTGAGCATCCATCAGTGGATGGATGAAGAAAACGTGTAGATACACAATGGAGTAGTATCCACCTTTAAACAGGAGGAGATTCCTGTGTGCGGGCAACGCGGATGGACCCGAAGACCTTACGCTGCGTGCAACCAGCCGGGCGCAGAGAGACACCAACTGTGGAATCTAAAAAAGTCAAACTTGAAGAAGTTCGGGGGAATTTGGAACCACAATTCTGAAACGTATTTTTAGTCCACTGAGTCCTTGAATTCTTGCTCCCACTTTCATTTTCTTGTGTCAATTTACGGCTCCTCCTCTTCGTTGTTTATCTTTTTTCTTAATGCTGTTCTTTGTCCAGAGACTGAAACTGATTATATTGGAAATGGGAAAGAGAAGGTACTAAAGAAGGAACTTGGGGAATCTGGCATTTGGGAAATTATTCTTTTAATATTTAAGCAGTAGCTATTATTTAAGATAAAATGATCGTTTTAGGTTTTTTACTTTTTCTTGTTTTCTTTTGGATCCCTCCCTACATTTAAAGTTGGGGTGGTCATCTCTTTATAACATTCAGTGAAAGAAGCTTGAGGGGGCAAGTAAAAGAACTATAGGATTACAGTGAAAAGTGTGGTGTTTGTGTTGTTAATAACTAGTTTTCATGTTCTTTTCTGAGACCTCTGTATATAGCAGGTACTGTGTGCCTGTTATGAAAATACGTGATTTCATTGTTTATTTTCTTTATGTCTTATTATTATTTTTTGTTTTGTAGAAAATACTGCAATTTCTACCTGAACGAATTTTCTTTCGATGGCATTACCAGAGTATAGGTAAGAACAACTTAAAAATTGTTTTAATCCAGATTTCTTCCACTTGAAGTTTTAATAATGTTTCATATAATTAACACCATCAAAATAGCTTATAGCAAAGACTATTACTAGGGATATGACAATTAAAATGTAGACAAGCCCAGCCTGGACTTTGGAGGAAAAAATAGCTCTTTCTCTAAATGTGCTACCTAAAGTGTGGTTATTGACCGACAGCGTCAGCCTCCCCAGGACGTTGTGAGGTGCCAAGTCTCAGGTCCCAGCCAGGTCTGCTGAGTCCCAGGGGTCTGTATTTTTAACCTGGGTCCTAGGGGATTCCTGCGTGTGTAAAGTTTGAAAAGCACTAATTGAGAGGGTTTTTCTTAAACATTTCTACATTTTTCTTTACAAAAAGTTCTGTTCTTCAAGCCTGTGTCATTGACTGAAAATTATTTTCTCTCTGAATGCTGTGGGATGTGGCAGTTACAGGAAACTTGAACTAAAGCAGGTTACCACGGCACCCCTTTCTGCCCTGCTGTTAGCATCTACCATGCGATTTGATGTGCACAGCACAGCGGGACCGAGTCTGTGATGCCCGTTCTGAATCCTGGTCTGGTTTTAGAGTGTCTCGATCGTTTGCCATTCAAGAGCCTGGCATGTCATACAGTTTTTCTTCTTAAAAATTTGTTTTTACATATTTTTTTTTGTTCTTAGCAAATAGGAGAGCATGGCCTGATAATGGACTCTATCTCTGTTTGGTCATTTGTTAATTCAAGGGTTCACTGAGGAAAAAGACACTTGTATACAAACTTTGCAAACTTTGTAGCAAGGAAGACTGATGGAATAATTTTTTTCTGTGCCGAGGAACTGAGGGAGGTTTCAGGAGAGGTGACTTTGATCTGAGTCTTGAAGGAGGAGTAGGTGCAGTGTGGGAAGTGTGGGTGCGGAAGGGGCATCCTCGCTGGGGATCAGGACACACAAAGTCATGGAACCCGAAAGAATACTACAGAATTCAGAATCCTGAATTTAATTTAGGATTATTTATGGAAAATATAGCTGACTCTTTTAAAAATGGAAATGTTTGAAGTCATATGTTAGAAATTTAAAGAAAGGTGTATAGTAAATAGGTATATTGAACTGAATGCCTGAATCATTACTTTATTTTTAAATCTTTCGACTAAACAGAGAAAGTTTTCCTTTAAATTTTGGAGAGTTGTCTGTAGCATTTCTGCTTAATTGAGGCTTTGAGCTGGTGCATTTAAATTAAAGTTAAAAATGAAAAAATTTAAATGCAAAGTATAATCTAAAGAAATATCATGGGGATTTGTGATGCTCCGTGTACTAGTAGGAATGGGCGACAGTGAGAATTAACTATGTGCAGTGCTTTTCATCTGTGCTAGATATAATCCTTCGATTTTGTTTATATCATGGTATGAAAACTATACTCATTTTCTTCAGATAGCACTTTAGAATGTCTGAAGATTAGTAGGCCCTTCTCAGCATGAATAAACTTATTAGAACTATGTGTGAAAATTAATTTGCTTTTGTGTTGTAAAACTTCATGCGTCTAGTAGGCAGTGTGTGGTATTACTTTAATTCTGCCTAATACCACATAAACTGGTTAAAAATTGCTGGTAAAAGTAGCTTTTTACCCAGTTAGGTAGCATCTTATCAAGAACAGTGACTGGAGGCCTCAGGCCTCTGTTGGGATGGCTGGGTACTAGGTCCCCTGGGTCATCACAGTAGCAGTAAGAGTGTTTACCTGGCACCTATTGCCAGACAGTGGTCCGAATGACTTAGGTTCCAGCTGAATGAAGTGTGAGCATTTGCTTATAAAGTGACTATCCTTGCTTATTATTGCTGTTTACATACTGGGTGCTTGAGTCAAACAGGTTCTTTTCAGATAAATATATTTTTGTATGATTAATCAAATTGGATAGAAATTGGTATTTACTATAGGTCGACCTGTCCCTTACAATGATCTTCAGGCTAGATGGGGTTTGGAATCCAGCATTTTCAGATGCTGGCACAGCAGTGTGGTGCATTGAGTGCAACGAAGCAGACAGTTCAAAGCATCAGGAGAGTGTGAGCGTTCATGCCACTTTGTCCTCCAGGGTTCTAGACAGGACCCTCCTACCAAGCAGGTTGTTACTCCTGTAGCTAAAGATAAGAATATTCACCATCAGTGGAACAGGTAAACCTGAAATAGCCTTACTCAGGTATTGCTAACATACGAATTCAGGACGGGTCTGGTCCACTAATGAAATCACCCAGAAAAGCTTCAGTTTTCATAGCCTTTTGGATTTTGAAATTGCTGATAGGAGATTGTAGATTTGTAATTATATGCATTAGTTTATATGCCTCACTGTACTTTTTGAACTTTTCCGGTTAGTATGGGTTTGTTAAAACTGTTACTGTTTGTTAAAACTAGCAGTTAAGTCTTGACTGAGTTAGTTGTTAAAACTAAGAAGCTATAAGGTAACACCACATATCAGAGGAAACGAGCGTGCTGTGAGTATCCCTCAGCACTGGCATCTTGAGTTGTGCACAACCTCTCCGCGTAGGGCAGGGACCTTCTCACCTGTCAATGCCTGGCATTCTAGGTAGTGAATACTGCTTACTTAATAGGAGGGACACTGCTGCATTAACTTCTTAAATGTTATTGCAGCCTGGAGGGGTCAGATACTCTGAAATGTTTGGCTCAACATTTGAAGTTTTGATCTACATACCACTGATAACGTTATACTTTCTGTCTACACCATGGATGCCACTGTCACTAAGCAGAGAAAACTAAACTAAGAGCTACTTCTATAGGGGGTGGACATAAAGTTTGTGTGCAGTTTAAATAGTTGTAACGATTTGTATTCTGCAAATCTCAAAAGCTTTCAGACCTACCTGATAGCCACATTTCATCCTGAGAAGGAAGAAAGCGACTTGAAACACCAACTACCACAACGCTTGCTGCCTGTTTCTTGTTTTGTTTGTGGCAAACAGAGACATTCTGTTTTCCTTAAAGCAGATTTTAGAGGAAGAAATGGTGTGTGGTTTCACTTTGTTTTGGTTTTTAATGACTGGCTCCTTGCTTTAAATCAAATGAGGAAACGTTTGAACTCTTAAGTTTTGCAATGTGAAATGAACACAGGTTCACTATTCCAAGCATCTGCCGGTACTTTGTCAAGTGATGCTTGGAAAACAAAAATAATAGGGAAGTAGCTGGTACAGCACTCATGACCTCTTTGATATATGCTAATCTGTGGCTCAACTGTTTATAAGTTCTCATGATATTAAAAATGGAAAAATCATTTATCAGAATGTTCCTGAAGTCATTTTTAGGCCAGTAGATGCTTGATGTCTTATCTCTGGTAATACCAGGAACTGACAGAGTGAGGAAATGAGAAAAAGTGGCACAAATCAGGGATATTTAGGGCAAGGCCAGGCTAAGACACCCCTTCCTATGTCCATGTGTAATCAACACAGGACTTAAAAGGTGTATGTGTATATTCCCTTTTTAAGAAGGTTTACTGCTAATGAGCCTCTTCAAGGCAAATTTCCTGTCTCATTCAGTGTACAGTGCTGTCATGTAAAAAATAGCCGAGGGCGGTGGTGCACACCTGTGTCCTAGCTATTTGGGGAGGCCAAGGCAGGAGGATCACTTAGAGTCCAGGAAGGAGTTTGAGCTCAGCCTGGGCAACATAACAAGACCTCATCTCTAAAAATATTATAATGGCAATGAAAAATGTTAAAAATAGGGCAGTGCCTGTGGCTCAGTGAGTAGGACACCAGCCCCATATACCGAGGTTGGTGGGTTCGAACTTGGCCCTGGCCAAACTGCAACAACAACAAAAAATAGCCAGGTGCTGTGGCGGGCGCCTGCAGTCCCAGCTACTGGGGAGGCTTAGGCAAGAGAATCGCCTAAGCCCAAGAGCTGGAGTTTGCTGTGAGCTGTGACGCCACAGCACTCTACCGAGGGTGACAGAGTGAGACTCTGTCTCTTAAAAAAAAAAAGAAAAATGTTAAAAATAAACCCTTGGGCTTAAAAGGGTTGGACTCAATCAGTGGGAAATTCACATACAGTAGAATCTCCATAGTTGACAACCTCCTGACGTTGACTGGTTTCCCACCTCCTGAAGATGACCTAATTTTTGTAGACCGTGTCAGTACAGTAGTAGGCCCAGATCCTTCTGCTGACCAGTTTGTTACGGTCCCTTTGTCAGCTTACAGAGAGAGGTTCTATGATATAAGCAGTACCTCATACATATACGTGGGTTACTGTTAAATCTAGCTTGTTCAACTAAGTTTTTCATACATGTGCAGGAAAACCTAGTGCATAACTAAGCTGCGAATTTGTTTTTGACTTTTCAAGGGTGTTCCTAGCTCCATGCCTGGGGGGCCACATTGCTTGGGATATGAACACAACTCTGACCAGGCTCTTTGCTCAAAGCTCCTGCTGCCCACTGGATGTAACTTCTCCTTGGCTGTCTGAGTTGACAGGCTTCCCTGTCCCCTACAGTCAGACCACACTGTAGCCCACCGTCCTCACGCACATCAGACTCCTTCAGAAGAGCGTCACAGCCAGGCCTAGCAGCACCTAGGAACCTTGCCCACCCCTATGTTTTTGAGAGCATGGCTGAAACTAATGCCCCTGGGAAGTGTGGCTATCAGAAGACTTGGCAACGGCAGGCAAGGGGAATCTCTCATGGGCAAGGGAGAGAGGTTTCCACGGGGGACGTGGATGATGTCTGGAATTGACATTGGAGAAAGAAAAGGCGTGGGATAGAAAATCACCTGGTCGCAGCCACTAGAACCTTAGCTATGAGAGGGAGCCCAACCTAGTAAGTGTTGGCTGTAGACAAAAAGCCCCAAACCAAAAATCATTGGATGTGGTCTAGTGAAGAGACAGGTGTGTGTATAAGGGGGTGGGGAGGCGGCGGGACACTGTAACCGCTTTCACTTGGTCACAGACTTAGTGATTTCTGTGCTGTAGCCTAGTCTAAGTCGTGGTACTGAGTTTCCACTGAGTCCTTGTGTTAGATATGCAGTGTGATAAACAGCAGAACTGTTCCATGAGGTTCTGTCACATTGCCAGTGGTTTGGTTCTGGCTACTGAGTTTCTGACAAGTATGCATTTGACCATCTCATACATATATCCACACAAATAGGGCGTGTGTCAGTCATTGACACACTGGCTCAGTTTCTGGTGGAATAGCTCTTTGAAATTCATTGGTGGAGTAAGTGTGATTTGATATTTAATTTTAAATATTGCACACAACCTTTCTTTTTTTTTTTTTGAGACAGAGCCTCAAGCTGTCACCCTGGGTAGAGTGCTGTGGCATCACAGCTTTAACCTCTAATTCCCAGGCTCAAGCGAGTCTCTTGCCTCCGCCTCCCAAGTAGCTGGGACTACAGGCGCCCACCACAACGCCCGGCCATTTTTTGATTGCAGCCGTCATTGTTGTTTGG
>CAUYRH010175925.1:0-28982 GCA_963574655.1 Perodicticus potto | reverse complement strand
GTCCCAGCTACTTGGGAGGCGGAGGCAGGAGACTCACTTGAGCCCAGGAATTGGAGGTTGCTGTGAGCTGTGATGCCACAGCACTCTATCCAGGGTGACAGCTTGAGGCTCTGTCTCAAAAAAAAAAAAAAAAAAAAAAAGTCTACTGCTGAATCTTCAGCTACAGAAACTACTTCCAGATGGAATATTTTACATTTAGACCAATAAACACCAGCAATTAACTTTAGGCAGAGCACAGAAATGCTAAGTTCAAGGTATGCTTTCTAAATATGACAAGACCCTCAGGAGTTTTAATATTTGCCACATAGAAATAGCTCATACTTGTCTTTCTAAACGGCCGGTCTCACTTAGAGGTTACCTGTCGGGCTGTCTCTTTCTTTGTCCACTGAAAATCTTTTCCTGAAATAGAGTCACTATACCCCAAGACCACAGTCTTCTCACTGATTTCTGAAGTTCCTTCGAGGATAAGCATCTACTCCAGGAATCCCTACAAAGCTTGGAGATTTAAGGCACGGAAGATCCCATGAAATGCTACTTATTCTAGCTGGAGGCTATGCCCTACTTCAATGCATACAGATAGAGCATCATTCTAATTTTTAAAACAAGAACATTCCAGAAACCTCTAAGCCTAAAAAGCAGTGATGTAAAAACTAAGTGTTGACCAGAACTTTGTTGATTGCAAGTGCCAGAAACCAAACCAAAACCAGTCTAAGCAGGAAAGGAGTTTGTTAGCCCCCGAGTCTGGTGAGGAGGCTCAGCCGCAGGGCTTCTGGACTGTTCTCTTGGCTCCTCTTTGCCTGCTGGTGCCATATGGGCTGCCGCAGGCACATCTCAGGACAGGGCGCTGGGCTAACAGTCCACAGTGAACAGCTTCTGTTTCTGCCCACTCTGAACCATAACGAAAGCACGGTTTTCCTTTGGGAAATATCCACTTCCAGTTTCTGCAGTCTTGTGCGACTGTCAGTCTGTCTAGCTGTTTATTTTCTCATGGCCTGGGGGGAAGCTTGTGTCTAGTGAGCCCAGTGCACTTGCTCTTTTGCAGGAGTTTGAATCTTGAGCTGGAGTTGAGTGAGGGAGGATGGAAAGTTAGAGCTGATTCATCCTGGAGGTTGGCCCCTGGCCCCCGAGGAAATTGTCTTTTAGTTTTTGGTGCCTATATTCCAAGGCTGCCTTTAGGAGGTCCGGTTGATAAGGTTTCCTTCCAATAATGACAGCTACCTTCTGTCCTTTTCTATCTTTCCCCTAATTTTTTTTCCTTGAGGTAGTCAGCATTGGCTTATAGTACTTACAGTCAAAGAACAAAGTCCATACCCCTCTCCAAATAACAGAGCTTCTTTCTCACGGTCTATACAGAAATTGCAGAGAAGGAATTTGAATGGTCCTACTTGTATCACTTGCTCCTTCATGGATCAATCACTGTGGCAAAGGCAAAGGGCTTTATCACGCGCCAGAGGTCATGGCCCAGGGAATATTATTAGATAAAAGATGATGGGAGTGCTTTCTGGACAGAAGACAAAAGTCCAACTCTCACTGCCCCCTATGATCTGTTTTGGTGAAATCTTTTATACTTGGAAAAAAGAGCCATTCACTGTTTTATCTTATCAAGAAACTACAAAATTTTTCTTCTTTTTGGCCTCATTACTATTTTCAGACGGCATACTTAGGCCTTTCCTTTTGTGAAATGTCTGGAAGTTTATTTATTTTATAATTAACAAAGGGTAAGAGGATCCTTTCTGAAATTTTTGGTTGGGATCCAGTATTTTCTAGCTACACCAGCTGTGGGAATGCAATGATGTCATGGGCCCCTCCCTCCTTTGTTTGTGAGACTAATTTTGGAATTATACCATTATCAGGAAATGGAATTCCCTTCCTTCTGTCCATCCCTTAGGAATGTTTTTTTTTAAAAAAAAAAAAAAAACAAAACAAAAGTCTCTGGCTTTTCTGTCTAGCGAGGTTGGATGAAAGAATAAGCAGCAACTAATTGTCCAAAAAAGGCACGTGGGAACTAGAGCTTGATCAATTCCAAAGGTTTCCTATGTAGCTATGCAGACCTTGATGAACAGCAGAAGTCATGAAGTATTTGGGGATTCTGTTAAATAATCCAGACTAGAGCTCAAGAGGAAGATGCTTTCGTCCAGGAAATTTGCGGCACTCCTTTGTCAAACATCAGCACATGGACATCTGTTTATCAATATAAACCGAACTGGAGACTTTGAGGTTGCAAACAATTGTGAGCCAGCTGTCAATACCGGTGCAGCTGCCCCTGGTATAAACCTCTTGTTGACTAAGTAGAAAAAATGAATGTCGTTCTCTCCTGCAGCTCCCCAGAGACCTCCCTATTATTTTATTTAGTGACTCAATATTTCCTGATAGGAGGTGGAGGTTAGAGATTAGCTACACTGATCATATGCATAAATCTGGAGGAAAGAGTGAGTACTTTCGGGAGCTTGAGCTCATCAAATCCAATTTAGAAAGGAGCCACAGAACCAAATTCTGCTGGAAACCAAACCTCCCTTCTCTGTCCCTAAATTCCTTGATCAAATAAAGCCACTGTATAACTAAAGAAATGAAGGAAAAACACATGAGGAGCAGCGTTGTTCTGAGTTGGTTTGTGTGCAATTGGATCCGGGAGCAGTGTATTAGCGCATGCTGGGATCTCAATGGGGCCGGCAAGACTGAAAACGTCACTAACCTCCACAGGTGCTGTCCTTAATCCCAGAAACTGTAGCTGAGAAAGCCCCCTGGCCTGATTTTCCTAGAAACCTTACCATGTCAAGCCGTAATCTCAACCCGGGTACCTACACAGTGTCTGTTCCACAAAGATGGTCAAGATGTGTTCCAGGGGCCACTTTTCTCTTTCTAATGAATAAGGAAGAAGCCCTATTTCTATTCTAGAAGATTTTGAACAGAATTTGACAAACGAAGGAGAGAGAAGTCCTCGGCCACAGACTGAACTTATAAGTATTACACAGTTGACCCCTGAGTGACACCAGTGTGAACTGCCTGGGTCCAACTATTCGGATTTTCTTCTACCACTGGCGCTCCTGAGGCAAGAAAATCAATCTGTCTTTTCCCTCCTCCTCACCCTTCTGAACTTGAAGACTTTTATGATGGTTTGCTTTTCTACTAAAAATGAGTACGCATATTATCTCTTCCTTATGATTTTCTTTCTTTCTTTGCTTTTTTTTTTTTTTTAAGAGCCAGGGATCTCACTCTTGCTCAGGCTATTGACTCAAGCAATCCACCAACCCTGGCCTCCCAGAGTGCTAGGGTTACAGGTGTCAGTGACCATGCCCAGACCCTTACGATTTTTTTTTTTTAATTGTTGGGGATTCCTTAAGGGTACAAGAAATCATGTTACACTGATTGCATTTGTTGGGTAAAGTCCCTCTTACAATTGTTTTTGGCCCCCAAAAGGTGTGGCACACACCAAGACCTCACCCCCCTTGCCCCTTCCCTCTCTCTGCTCTTCCTTTCCCCACCCCTCCCTCATTCTTTCTCTCTCTGCTCTCCCCTTCTGTCACCCCCACCATGTCATTAATTGTCCTCATATCAAAATAGAGTACATGGGATTCGTGCTTCTCCATTCTTGTGATGTTTTACTAAGAATAATGTATTCCACTTCCATCCAGGTTAATACAAAGGCTGTAAAGTCTCCATTTTTTTAAATGGCTGAATAGTATTCCATAGTGTACATATACCATAGTTTGTTAATCCATTCCTGGGTTGGTGGGCATTTAGGCTATTCCTTACGATTTTCTTAACAACATTTTCTTTTTTCTAGCTACCTTTGCTATAAGAACACAGTATATAATACATATAACATACAAAATATCTGTTAACTGTTTGTGATATTGGTAAGGCTTCTGATCAACCCTAAGCCATTAGTAGCTAAGTTTGGAGAAAGTCAAAATGTATATGTAGATTTTCAACTTGGAGGGAGATTGGCATCTCTAATCCTCATGTTGTGCAAGAGCTAACTGTAAATTGATGAATTTTAGCTCAAAGAAGAGAATTTCTGAGGCCAAGGAAGCTAAAAGATACAAAAGAGATGGCAGAGAGATACATGTATGCTTCACAAATGCAAAAAAAAAACAAAAAACAAAGAACAAGAATGCTTATGAATCCTCATAACAAGTCCATACAATAAAACTTAGTTCTAGAGAATCTCAATATTGCTTACAAAATTCCTGAATTTATATGGCAATAGGATGGCAAAATTTTTTATCATTCTGAGTTGTCTATAATGGGAATCTGATGTCAAGTAAATGTGTCATCCTTTAAGTTGACTCACAACACATCAGCCTAGTTGACAAAACTCCCTTTCCATCCCTGCATCCCAGCTGAGCAGAGAAACAATCTTCTGGGGGAATAGGTCTTTCTAACACCAGATGAGTGGCAAAACAGAGGCAAATTTCTGACAAAATGCAGATAATTTTTGATATGCTTCTTTTTTGTAAGATAAGCCACAACTAGACACTATTCATTTTCACTTTAAATTATATATAATGTTAATAATTCATATATAATTTTATTTACTACATTTTAAAGATTAACAGAAGCTTTAAAATGAGAATTCTTAAAATACACTTTTTTTTCTTTTGAAAGATGTTTGTTTGTTTTTGAGATAGGGTCTTGCTCTGTTGCCCAGGCTAGAGTGCATTGAGGTCATCATAGATCACTATAACCTCAAACTCCTAGGCTCAGATGATCCACCTGGCTCAGCCCCTCAAGAAGCCAGGACTACAGTCATACGCCCCACTAAGTTTTCTATTTTTTATAAAGACAGGGTCTCACCAAGTTGCTTAGGCTGATCACAAACTCCTGGCCTTAAATTATCCTTCCACCTCAGCCTCCCAAGTGCTAGGATTACAGGCATAAACCACTGCACCCAGCCTGTTTTCAAGTTTCAATATATCATATATCTGTAGTGATTCATGTTATTAGAAATAAAAGTCAGGACACTATCTGATGTAAGTTATGACAACAATTGAAATTCTGATTCAAAAATGCTTGAAATGAGGACCATGCTCCTGAAGTCTAGATGTATTACCATTGCACTAATAGTTCAGACAGGATTGCACGAGAGAATAGAAATGCTGTATTTATTTTGCTGATCTCATTTATGGATGTTAGCTGCTAAGTGTCTTGGGGTCTTAGAGGCAAAGGTTAGTAGAATGTAATTGCAAATCTAAAAGAATGTCAATGACATTGATGGAAATACACAGCTGACAACTCTGAAAGTGAGAATCAGTGTTTAGAAATTATTAATTGTAGCAGAGGAAGAGAAAATATTAGATCCAGATCCTGAATACCCCATCAATCTTGATCTATAAACAAAATTTTCTGATGCAATGGGCTAATCTTTTCTTTTTCATAGCCATAATTTTCCACATTAAGTCCCAAGAGTCAATAATTCCATTTTAGAAAAGTCACCCTTCTTTCGAGGTTGCTTTAGATCTTATGCCAAAGGGAAGTAATTTATTTAGCAGAAGCTGTGGGTTCTAAACAATGATTTATGGAAATGTTATCAAACAAAATAAATTACCTTAATTTATCCATCAATAAAGCAGTATTAAGTATTAAGATGCTAAGAATTCACTTCAGAATAAATTCTTAAGGTAATGGAAACTGGTTTGAGGTTTTCCTTTTTTTCTTCCCCATGAGCCCATGCTACTAAATACTTATATAAAACAGCTTTGATCCTTTGAAAATATTCCTGAAGAAAACGGATAGCTCTCTCAGTTTTTTATTGTCCTAATTCCATCAATTTTCTTCTTGGTTAATTTAATCTGAGGCAATAAATAATTACTCTTACCCCTTTGTTTTCTTTACTTAATTTCAAAATATTAAGGAGATATAAATATTTTTGTTACATGGATACATTGTATATAATGCCTGAGCCAGAGATTTCAGTGTGCCTGGTACCAGAAGAGTAGTCACTGTATCAATAGGTGACTTTTTATCCCTCACCAGCCTCCCACCCTCCCCAATTTCGGGGGGTCCTATGTCCTGTACTCTTTGTGCTCTTAGGTACCCATTGTTCAGCTCCCACTTATTAGTGAGAACATGTGATACTTGTTTTTCCATTTCTGAGATACTTCTCTTAAAATAATGGTCTCTATTTCCACCCAATTTGCTGCAAAAGATGTTATTTCATTTCTTTTTATGGCCGAGTAGTACTCCTTCGTATGTGTGTGCCAGGCTCTCCATATCCATTCATGAAATGATGGGCACTTAGGTTGTTTCCACATCTTTGCAACTGTGAATTATGCTGCAATAAACATTTGAGGGCAGGTGTATGTTTGATAAAATTACTTCTTTTCCTTTGAGTAGATACCCAGTAGTAGGATTCATGGATTGAATTTATTTCTTTGAGGAATCACTGTGCGATTTTCCACAGAGATTGTACCCGTTTTCAGTACCACCAACAGGATACAAAGGTACTTTCTCTCTACATCCACACCCGCATCTATTGTTTTTTGACTATTTGATAATGGCCATTTTGATGGAGGTAAAGTGCTATCTCATTGTGGATTTCATTTTTACTTCTCTGATGATTAGTGAGGAGTGTTTTCTTCGTATCTTTGTTGGCCATTAGTCTATATTCTTTTGAAAAGCTTCTGTTCATTTTTTTGCCCATTTTTAATTTCCTTTTTCTTGCAGATTTGTTTGAGTTCTTTATAGATATTAGCTTTTTGTCAGATGTACAGTGTGTGAATATTTTCTCCCATTCTGTATGTTGTCTGATTACTTCCTTGATTATTGTCTTTGCTATGCAGAAGATTTTAATTAATTCAGTTCCATTTATTTATTTTTGTTGCTGCTGTATTTGCCTTTGGGGTCTTAGTCATGAATTCTTTGCCTAGGTGGATGTCTAGAAAAGTTTTTTTTTCCCTAAATTTTCTTCTAGAATTTTTATGGTTTTATGCCTTGCATTTAAGTCTTTTATCTATCTTGAATTAATTTTTGTATATGGCAAGAGATAGGGATCTTGCTTTATTCTTTGGCATGACTATCCAATTTTTCCAACACCGTTTATTGAAAAGGGCTTCTTTTCCCCAGTGTGTGTTGTTTTCTGATTTGTTGAAGATCAGTTGGTTGTAATTATATGATTTTACTTCTGGGTTCTCAATTCTCTATTCCATTGGTCAATGTCTCTACTTTTACATCAGTACCATGCTTTTTTAGTTACTGTACACTTGTAGTATAATTTGAAGTCAGGTATTGGGATGCCCCCAGATTCATTCTTTCTTCTTAAGATTCCTTTGGCTCTATAGGCTCTCTTTTGGTTCCAAACGAAACTTAGAATTGTTTTCTCTTGATCTATGAAATATGAGAATGGTATTTTAACGGAGATTGCATCAACTCTATAAAGCACTTTGCATAGTATGAACATTTTTGAGAGGTCATTTCTGCCAATTCATGAGCAAAGGATGAATTTGCATTTGTCTCTGTCATCTACAATTCCTTCCATCAGTGTTTTGTAGGTCTTCTTGTAGAGATCTTCCACCTCCTTGGTTAAGTATATGCCTGGGTATTTTATTTTCTTTGTAGCTACTATAAATGGTATTGAGTTCTTCATTTGATTCTCAGCTTGACTATTATTAGTGTATAGAAATGCTACTGATTTGTGTACATTAATTTTGTAACCTGAGACTTTGCTGAATTTATTTATCAATTCTGGGGGAGACTTTTGGTGGAGTCTTTAGGGCTTTCTAGATACAAGATCATATCATTAGTTAACAGGGACAGTTTGGCCTCCTCTTTCCTTATTTATATGCCCTTTATTTCTCTCTCTTACATGACTGCTCTGGCTAAGACTTTGAGTATTGTGTTGAATAAACATGTCGGGGTCCACCCAAGAGCAGGGTTTGCTAAAACTTGTGGAAACTGGCAGCAATCGACTGAAGAAATACAGAGTTAGAAACAACAGGAAAGAAAGAGGACATGAGACATAGAGTAGAATTAAAGGTGGAAGCTCAGGGCTCCATTGCCCGTTTGTGGGCTTCTGGCAATGGCCCAGAGTGTTTGCCACTCTGCTTTTATTGAAGTCTATTTGCCCAGAGGGTAAGATGAGGGAGGGAACAAAGATGCCAGCAGTTTCTCTGAGTGAGCATGACAGCTCCTATTGTTAGTATTTAAGGGTTTGAGTAGCCTTCAGAAATCTGAAATCTGAGCCTTGCATTGGGAGAGCCTCCTTGAGATCACAGACACAGATTTCTAGGGAGGTGTTAAACTCCAATAGTTGTCTGTGGAGTAAAATGCCACCAGCGTTAATCTCCTCTGAAGAATCAGTAGGAGGAAGGCATTTTCCTCCTATCACCACCACAGAGGATTTTCCTCTGTGATAAGGAATACAAGCTTTTCCACCCATATCTCAAGGCTTTGTGCTGCTCACTTGATCTCTGCCCCAGGCAAATGCAAATCTCCACAATGGGTATCTGCTTTCCCTGTTTAAGGGGCAGGAAACACCCTAGAAGATGTATCTTCTCTAGGAGTTTCCATAATCTCTTCTATGGCCATTATTTTCCTCAGAGTGCTCACAGACCCAGCAGGGTGTTTGTAAGCTGTATCCCCTAGTCTAGCCTATTGCTAGAATTTCAGAAAAGGCAAGAAGCTTGCTAGCAATGGCGAGGCTTACTCGCTAAGCTTACTTTTTAATTTTCCTCTTTTTCTGGGGGTGCTTTCCCTTCCAAGAATGGGGTCTTCGGTCCCCATTCTCCCAGCAGGTAAAGGTGGGCACCCTTGTCCTGTTCCATTTGTCAGGGGGAACGCTTTCAACTTTTCTCCATTCTATATGATGTTGGCTATGGGTTTGTTAGTTGAAGGATATGGTTTTTATAATTTTGTGGTATGTTCCTTTTACAGCTGGCTTCCAGAGGACTTTTATCATGAAAGGGTGCTGGATTTTATCAAATTCTTTTCCTGCATATTTGAGATGATCATATATGCTCTTTGTTTTTGCTTGTGTTTATGTGATAAATCATATTTATTGATTTACATATATTGAACTATCCTTGCATCCCTAGGATGAAACTCACTTGATCTTGGTGAATTATCTTTTTGACGTGATATTGAGTTTGATTTCCTAGTACTTTATTGAGGACTTTGGGATCTTTATTCATAAGGGGTATTGCTTATAATTTTCTTTTTTTGTTGTGTCTTTTTCTGGCTTTATTATCAAGGTGATATTGGCTTTGTAGAAAGAGTTAGGGATGATTCTTTCCTTCTCATTTATGGAATATTTTTAGGGTAGATGGCAGTTCTTTGTAGGTCTGGTAGAATTTGGCTGTGAACACTCCTGGTCCAGAGTTTTTGTTGTTGTTGATAAATTTTTGCATTACTGCTTCAACGACATTGTTAATTATTAATCTGTTCAGGATTTCTATTTTTTCCTGATTCAGTCTTGAGAGGTTGTGTGTTCCAGGAATTTATCCATTTCCTCTAGGTTTCCTAATCTGTGTGCCTTGAGTTTTTCATAGTTTTCATGAATGATTAATTTGTGTTTCTGTGGTATTGGCTGTAATGTCTCTTTTTATCATTCCTGATCAAGTTTATTTGAGTTCTTTCTTTTCTACCTCTGACTAGTGATTTTGTTTTCTATTTATTTTGTTTATCTTTTCAAAGAGTCAGCTTTTTTTCTTTGATTTTTTGATTGTTTTCTCTTACCCTTTTTATTTAAGTTTTTTTTCTTTTCTTTTCTTTTCTTTTCTTTTTTTTTTTGAGGCAGAGTCTCAAGCTGTCACCCCGGGTAGAGTATCATGGCATCGTAGTTCACAGCAACTGCCAACTCTTGGGCTCAAGTGATCCTCTTGCCTCAGTTTTTCTATTTTTAATAGAGACAGGGTCTCACTTTTACTCAGGTTGGTCTCAAACTGGTGAGCTCAAGAAATCCACTGCTTTAGCCTCCCAGAGTGCTGGGATTAGACATGAGCCACTGTGCCTAGCCATTACCCTTTTAAATGACTAATTTTACATGTATATCTTCTCTCTTGGTGAAATTTTATTTCAGCAACATTGAAGAAGTAATGCAAAACTTTTATCAACAACAACAACAAAAATCCTGGACTAGATGCACTTTTCATGTGCATCTATTGTAGTAAACAGTATTGATACTTATAAAAATTAAGCAAGAGTAAAAACATAATCTTAATTAAACTTTAAATCAAGGGAAAGAAAAAAATATGAAATAAAGATTACACTAGAGAAATAAAATCTACATGAAATGAGTAAAATCCAGACGTAATTGAAATGTGTTAGTGGTATCCACAGCAATTTACAACTACCAGGAATTTTCTCCCAAGTAATCACTCTCTTCTGTACCTGCAGGCTTCACATCAAGTAGTTCCTTTTCTTGGTTGTCCTAATGTAACTCTTTACCCCATTTCCACTTGTCCCTTTTGTTTTGTGATGACCTCCATTGCCTCTGCCACTTCCCTGCCCTTTTTTTGGCCTTCTCATGAGTTATGCACCCATAAACCTTTTGCACATCACAGTCACAACATCTACTATAAATCTCTCTTTGATTTTCTTTCTTTACCAATATATTATACTTTCCTTGAAGAGAAATAGAGATGATGTCTTATTTTTTCTTTGTAGTCTTATTTTTTCTTTGTATCTGCAGCCTAGGACAGTGTCTGTTGTGTGATGGCAATGAAATATCAGATAGATGGATATTGAATAAACCTTAATGTCTTGGTGTACTGTTGCTTAGTATGTTTATTAATTGTGAGGTAATAGAATTATTTAAAGTCAAGCTACTGCCTCCTGGGTTTAAGAAGATAATCAAATCCTGGAATTGGTTTACCATATGATTGATTCTTTTGCACTATATTATATTTATCTGATTTTGACTCATCTCCAATTATGTTATTTGATGACTTTACATTTTAAATCTCAACTCATGTAGATGACATATGCAAATATTAAGAGGGTTTAAAATCTAGAGCTTAGTTTTCAAATCAGAGCTTTGCACCAAATTGGCCAAGCCTATAAAACTGAAAATTCATTCCAAAGTCTTTTCTATTCTATTCTTTAAACTGGCCAACTTCCCTGTCCTACTCAGCACCCTGTCCTAGCACCTGGCCTTTGAATTGGCCATGCCTACAAATGAACCCCTATGATACTGTCCATCCTGTAAGATCTCACTTCCTGAATGCTTCCTGACCTCCTCTGGCAACATCACTAGTGAATAGTTTTATGCTTTTTTTTTTGAGACAGAGCCTCAAGCTGTCACCCTGGGTAGAGTGCCGTTGCATCACAGCTCACAGCAACCTCCAATTCCTGGGCTCAATTGAGTCTCCTGCCTCCGCCTCCCAAGTAGCTGGGACTACAGGCACCCACCACAACGCCCGGCCATCCTTTGGTTGCAGCCGTCATTGTTGTTTAGCAGGCCCAGGCTGGATTCGAATCTGCCAGCTCAGGTGTACGTGGCTGGTGCCTTAGCCCGTTGAGCCATAGGCACCGAACCGCTTTTTTTTTTTTTTCTTTTTGGAACTAATATTCAAGGTGACTTTTCTGGTTCTCACTGCATTCATACATTAATTGATATGTCTGTTGACGTATATTTCCAGCTGCTTTAGGTAATATCCTCCCCAATTGTGGTCTAACCCTAAGCATTCTCTCATATGTGGCCTGAGGTCTCCATCAACTTGGTCTGATTTTCACAGACTCTAAGATCTCTTAGGAATTGCATCTGCACTCCTCTGGCTCAAGTTCACTGTTGCTTACCTTAATCTACTCCTTTTATTATCTAATCCCTGGTTAGTCACAAATCATAATGTTGTTTCTTTTCTTTTTCATTAACCAACCCATTGCTGTACATTAAAAGCAGATTAATGATGCAGGAAGACAGTTTTGTTAATGTCACTTTCATGGAAATTTTTCAATGTCTTCCATTGCCTGTGAAAGAAAGTTCATATGGCCCAGCATGGTGGCTCACACTTGTAATTTTAGCACTCTGGGAGGCCAGAGAAGGCTGATCCCTTGAACTTGAGACCAGCCTAACCAAGAGAGAGACCCTATCTCTACTAAAAATAGAAAACATAACCAGGTGTTGTGGTGGGCACCTGTAGTCCTAGCTACCTGGGAGGCTGAGGCAGGAGAATCACTTGGACCCAGGAGTGTGAGGTTGAGCAAGGCTGAGGCCATGGCAGTCTAGCCTGGCCAACAAAATGTGACTCTCTCAAAGAAAAAAAAAGAAAGAAAGAAAGAAAAGAAAGAGAGAGAGAAGAAGGAGGATGAGGAGGTGGGGAGGGAGGGAGAAAGGAAGGAAGGAAGGAAATTCATGTAGTTTACCCTGACATTCAAGGCTCTCCATGAACTGGCCTTAACATATCTTTCTAGCTTTATTTCTTAAAACTTTTTTTCACATACACATATTCCCTCTCTCCATCATTTGCCTGACAAAATGTCCATGGGAAACACTCTATCTTGGGTCTCCAGCCTTGCCTGATTGATGTTACTGTGTTTACATGATGACAGACTTCAGCCCAGCTAAGCAGCCATGACTCTTCCATAGTAGGCTCCTATTCACTGTTCAGGACAATTTTCTGTACCTTCCTAACTCTCTTCACCCTTCCCTACCCCTCCTCTATACATGCACCCAGGAAAATGATCTCACCTATGACTCACTGAGAGCACACAAACTCAAAGGGGGATTCTTATCTTTCCACAGCCACATCTAAATGCCTGATTCTTATCTTCACCTGTGTTTTCCTAATTGCTTTTTGTTATAGTGAAGAAAGGGTCCCTCCTACCCTTTATGGTCTCTCTTGTCACTAGTGCTCCAGACCATCATTTCACCTTCCCAGCCATGTCACTTATTTACCTTGTTTCATGCTTGCATCATACACTCTTCTTTATTAGCTCATTCCTGTTTAGGAACACATTGGTATCTCACAATCTCTACAAAAACTTCCTTTGATATCTCATAGCTCAGACCCCTTGTCCCACTCTTACCTTCAAATTAGGTAAACATTTTGAAAAGATTATCTCCACACATTATCATCACCTCTCTCCCATTTGCTTTTTAATCCACCATATTCTGCTTCTTCCCAGTACACTTAGACAATGGTATTCAACTCTAATTCTGGTCCCAAACAACCCTTCCACTGTCAGACTTCAAGTACGATGTGCCCATCGTACTTGAACTCATGTCCTTATACAACACAGATGACACTCCTTTCCTCTTGACTTACCTCCATGTTTGGCCTACATCAAACCATATATCCCTGACTTATCGACTTCTTTATCTCTTACTCCTTCTCTAACTTGCTGAATCCTACTCTACAGAAACCCTACAGATCTTCAGGATGTAGTCCAAAGTCTTTTCTTCTTCTGTGTCTTCAGTTTTCCCCTGTATTGTCTGATTCTTGGCCCTCAATATCATCTATAGTCTAATTCTCCCTAAGTTTGTATCTCTAGTCAATCTCTCGCTCCCTCACTCTTGAACTCTCGGTTTATATATTTGTAGTTAAACTTTATATTTTCTCTTTTTATCTAACCTTTTGTTACAAGCTTGCTCCAAATGGTCTTCCTCTATCATCTCCCATCCCAGGCAATGACATCACCACCTAGTTTTTCACTCAAGCTAAATACATTGTTAAAAAGCAAAAGTGGAATTTAGGCTAAGTGCAGTGAAGGAACTAAGTGGAGTGCTATGATGTAAAATAATAAGTTGGAATAGAAGTGGAGAACATCTTAATGAGGTAGGTCAGCAAAATCTCTTTAAAAATTTGACATTTCAACTAAAACACAAAATAAGAGAATGAATCAGACATATGGAGAGGCAGGGGAAAACCATCACTTGGAAAGGAAATAACAAGGGGAACACTATTTCAGGGAAACAGTATTTTAGTAGTAGTCATAAATCTAATATCTCTGGAGCAAAATAAATGAGGAAAGTAACAGGATATGAGGGTGTAAAGATAGATAAAGACTAGATCAGTGTAAGCATTTTAGTAGTTCAGGTAAGAGTGGTGTGGCTTCAAATTGAGAGGTAGAATTGAAGAGAATGGATTTAATCTTTTAAAAAACTGTTTTAATTTTTACTGTGGAAAAATACCTAACAGTAGGTTTATCATTTTAACTATCTGTATATGTATAAACCAGTGGTATTAAATACATTAGCAAAGTTGTGTAACCATCACCACTATGGATAGCCAAAACTTTATCATCCCCATCAAAAATGCTGTACCTAATGGGGGGAAAACTGTAAAATAAAGAGTTTTATTCTGAGCCAAAAAAAAAAAAAATGAAACAAAAAAATTAAAAAAAAAATTCTGTACCCATTAAATGATAACTCCCTCTTCTTTCCAGACCCTGGTTATCTCCATTCTACTCTCTGGTTTGATGAAATTGTCTGTTATAGGTACTTACTATATAAGTGAAGTTATACAATCTTTGCCTTTATATATCTGGCTCATTGCAGTAGATGTAATGTTTTCAAGGTCCATTCATGGTATGGAAGGTTAAAATGTCATGCTTTTTTATTGGCAAATTAAGTTCCATTCCAACCCATATTTTTTATTTATCTAAGATATATTTAATATTTATTTTGTATGTAGACTTGGTAAAACTTGGTCACAGCTTAGATGATGAAGGAGATGAAGGTACCCAGTATGATTCTGAGGTTTCTAACTCATGAAAATGAGTGACAGGCAATTGACTTAGTGAAATGAGGAAGGCCAGAGAAGGTTATTCCTTAATCCATATCAAACTGAATTAAAAGTCACAGCATACTAGATAGAGGGTGATTCCTGAAGGTATGGCCCCCAGATGACTCTTAAATGATGGTCATGAGTTAACCGTGTTGAGAGGTTTATATTAGAAAGGTTGGAAACAGAAGAAAAGAATGAATGAAATGATAGAAGTCATTTGCTGAGAACTTTGTTTTATTCCTTTTGCCTGGAATATCCTCGCCTAATTCTCTATGTCCCTGTCTAAAATATACCTGACCTTCAAGTCCCAGGTGAAATGCCAGCTCTTCAGATTTCCTTGGGCACTTACATATGGCATTTGCCATCTTTAGCATATTTGCTTCCTACCATAGGACCCAGTACTGTTGTCTGGCGTGAAGAAGACTGGCGGCAAATGTGAGGACTTTATTCTCATCAGGAATATGCCAATTACTAAGCATAAAACAAGCCAAGAGGCTATAAAGAATATTGGCTGCAATAATTCTTATTTGATGATTTTTAATTTAAGTGTTTTGTGTCCTAATTAAGCTGTACGATTATTTGATGTCATTACATTTTTGGAGCAGTGAATAAAGCTCCCAAATTAGAGATTAAACACCATAAAAACATTATTTCAAAAGAAGAAGTAGACAATCCTAAAATAATTAAGAGACTGCTGGTTTTTTGTTGTTGTTGTTGTTACCATGTAATTCTGATTACATCAGAAAGATTAATTTCTGGATAGAACTAGCAAAACAGAAAAATACAGATGTAGTTATTTCTAAGGGGTTATGGAAACTGGGCTAGTATCTAAGAGGCTAGAATTAGTTGAGATGCAACTTGCAAATACCAAATGTTTTAAAATAATCTACGTGAACTCAAAATGTATTTTCATTGTAATGAGAAGTACATACTTGCAAGCACGTATGTAGATTTTGGATATATGGGTGATGTGCAGAGAATTTTTAATTTTATCTTTACTCACTCTGAGTAAAGGTCTCTCATACTATTTCTCAATGTCCGGTTTTATGAAAATGTCACATTGTTTTATATGATGTCCTAAAGAAAACCTGGCTAATTATGGACTTAAGTAAAGTACTCAGAAATCTGTACAATGGTGTGTCAAATGTGCAAATATTTTACTTTTGAAAAAAGGCTAGAGTCTGGTTAAATATAAACCCATAGTTCAGGGTTCAGAAGAAAAACATTAGAGAGTCGAGTCGGTTTATGTGAAAATGAAAGAACAGAGAAAAGAATGCTCTCCATTGTTTTGAGTGACACAGAACTGGCAGGAATCCAAATGCCACGGGAGGCAAGATTAATATTAAGTATATCTGTCAACATCCTGTTTGAAAATCTCAGCCAGGATCAGAGGTATCTGAAAACATCCAAAGGGGGTTTCGCCTGAGAGTGAGTCACAGTCTCTGTAGCAGAAAGCCCTAAAATAGCAGCATAAGATGTTAAAAGTCAAACCGAGCAGAGTGATCATCTTGTCCAGCCCCTATGATTTTCAGATAGGAAAACTGGGGCCCAGGAAATTCTCTCTTCCGCTGTTCTTGGAGGCATCAGGCAATAGAGAGAACATGAACTTTGGAAATAGGTAGAATTAGGTTCAGATCGCAGCTCAGTCTCTCAGACAAGCTCCTCCCTATCTCTGAGCCTCTGTTTCCTCAACTATCATATATGGATTAAAATAGTGACTTTGCAGGGCAGGAGTGATATGCAAAAAATATCTGGCACATTTTATATTAACCTGGATGGAGTTGAAACACATTCTTCTTAGTAAAGCATCACAAGAATGGAAAAGCAAGAATCCAATGTACTCAACACTAATATTAACGAAGCCAGTAGATGATCTAATACACACTCACATTAGAGAAAATTTCAGTTCAATTCAAGTTGGGGGAGGGGGTAACGGGAAGGATTGGTGAGCTTCCACTTAATGGGCACAGTGTAAAGGTGCATGGCACACCTCTTGGGTGTGAGACACAACTACAAAAGGGAGTCTACATAACAAATGCAAGTATTGTAACCTAGTTGTTTGCACCCTTATATAATCTGAAATTTTTTTAAAAATCTAGCTCATATAAAGAATGAGGGAGGGGTGGGGAAAGGAAGAGCAGAGAGAGGGAAGGAGTGAGGGGGGTGGGGGTCTCGGTGTGTGCCACACCTTTTGGGGGCAAAACACGATTGTAAGAGGGACTTCACCTAACAAATGTGATTAGTGTAACCTGGTTTCTTGTACCCTCAATGAATCCCCAACAGTTAAACTTACGCCTGTAGTCCCAGCTCCTCAGGAGGCTGAGGCAAGAGAATCACCTAAGCCCAGGAGTTGGAGGTTGCTGTGAGCTGTGTGACGCCACGGCACTCCACCAAGGGTGATAAAATGAGACTCTGTCTCTACAAAAAAAAAAAAAAATTTAAAAAAAAATCTAGCTCATAGAAAATGAACAAATACTAGGTCTTAGTGCCCACAGTCCTGAGATTAGTAGCAGAATAAGGACACCCATTTCAATCCACGTGTATTGTTTTTAATATACCTTTAGAGACCCCTAATCAGTAGATCCCATCCCAAAAGGGGGGCGAGGAGAAGGATTCTTACACTCTTCATGAATACTCAGGCTTTTAATAATCTGGAAATATCAAATGAGTCAGTATTGTCTAAAATGCCAAATCAACTTACTAATTTTTCCAGAACATCAACCTAACAAAGGACAGTTCAACACAAAGGGCCAAAATCGAATAACTTGAGAAAACTCCTATAATTACAGTCAGAGGAACCTTCCTGAATTGAATCTTTCATACTTAAATACGTATGGGGATTCGGTGCCAATGTTGCATATATGTTTGCCAAATTAGGTTTTGTAAATTATACAATAGCCTACATGTTTTTTTTCTTTTTAATTCAGCAAGATCGCATTAGATTTATGTAACATTTAAGATAGAAAACAAAAATCCAGATCTTTAAAGCCTGAGTGAATTATAGCATAGAGATAAAGGAAAACTGCTTAAAACTTCATGGTTTATCTCTGTTGAGTGAGATAAAGCTGAAATGTTTACTTACCCTAATTATCTGTCTCCATTGTATGTGTACCCAACATGGAAATACAGGCCCTACTACTTATAGGATAGACTTAATGAAACACAGACCATCTGACTGCTCAGATCTTTTAGTTTCATCTAATGCTAATTTACCTGTATAAATATGGTCATTAGCCACGACATGTTAATTAGGACAATTTAAGTTTCTACAACCAGGCATCTGCTTTACTGAATACCTTTTGAAACTAGTCAAATAGTCCCTTTGAAAACCAATATGAATCTAAGTCTATAAGCAAATGTTCTGTAATTAGCTTCTCCTGGTTACGGTTTGGGTTGTTTCCAGGTGTCTGGAGTCACCAATATGGTAAGATAGAACATAGCTGAGAAAGGTAAGAGTTGCGAACTGGAAAAGATATTAAGGTCACAAATTAGCTAACAGGCTAAATCTCACCAACCAAAGCGTTTTAATTGTTCCTTAAACAGTATTGGCCTGTGCTTTACATTAGATATTTTGCCATAGTTTCAACCAATCAAGAGGTTTCACACTGCATATAGGAGCTCCCGTTTCTTTTGAAAAGTCAGCTAATTGGGCAACCCTTGGCCTGAAATCTTGCATGGCAGCTTTCGGTTAATGCTGAACATTGGTCACCCCCTAAATGCAATGGGTTCTTTCAAGAGTCCCCGTCTCCCATCAGTCCTGAAGGGGTAGCAGGCCAATTCTGCTCACTGACCTCACAGCTCCTGATCTGATCCAAATCCACATTTTATAGATGAGATAAAAACTAATACCCAGATAATCCAAAAGACAGAAACTAGCTGCTGAACCCAGATCTTTCAGTCATCTATGCCTTTTCCCTTAAAAACAGACTTTAGTGAATTAGTCTGTTAGTTACGCCTTAAGAAATAAATGAGCCCAGAAATACAATCTAGAGCAAGATTTATAAGAAATGAAGTAACTTAATTAAAAAGTAATACCACCTCAGACAAATTATCACTTGCTACTTAGCTTGATCTTAGAAGAAGAACTAATTATTATCAGGCAAATGGTTTTTTAAAAATCTCTGAATTGGCCTTCCTTGGTTCTTGAATGTTAACACATGTAAGAGTTACTTAGAGAATTAGTGAAATTTAAGTCTTTATCTTCTTTTTGACGAAGTTTTAATTTGCTATGTCGATGTTGAGATGCAGGATTTTGCATTTTTAATGAGTATCACAAGAGATTTATTACACTTATTAATCAGAGTAAATAGTCACTTCCACATCTCCAGTTCTGATCTTGAGTGTGAGACCCTAATCTTGGTCCTCTGTTCCCGTTCATTCAGAGAGTGCAAGTTTGATGGGAGTGGTCCATGATTCTTTTCTGTCTTTCTCCGTGTTTTCTGTTTTGTGGTTTATTAAAGAAAACCCTAAAGAACATGTAATGACAGGTGTAGTGTTAAGGACCAACCTCCCAAATGTAATTGCTCACCCGGAATATTTTTACACGATGACTAGGTTACTAGTAGGCAATATCTCCTCTTTACTCTGTTCTGACTTTGCTCTGCTTTCTAGGGAATGATTTCTTCGAATTAAAAAATAGTGTCTTTCAGAACCAAATCTATCAGAAGTTTTGATAACTTTAGTTTGAAACTTCAAGTCAACTTGTTCTGTATTTCTTCCTTAAAACTTAGGTCTTTGAAATGTCTTATACTTAATCTTCTATACCTTTTAAACAGGCTTTTACTATAACCAAGCGAGTAGAATAAATACTGTTACATAGATGTTCCCTCACATTTGATCATTCTTTGATTCTGTTTAATTGAACTAGCTCTGATATCCTATATCAGAATCCATTTAAGTTTATCTTACTTAAAACAATTTTAAAGGGAAAAATTTTATATTCACCTAAAAAAAAAAGGGAAAAAGGCTTGGCACCTGTGGCTCAACGACCTAAGGTTCCAGCCACATACACCTGAGCTGGCGGGTTCAAATCCAGCCCGGGCCTGCCAAACAACAATGACAGCTGCAACCAAAAAATGGCCGGGCGTTGTGGCGGGCCCTTGTAGTCCCATCTACTTGGGAGGCGGAGGCAGGAAACTCGCTTGAGCCCAGGAGTTGGAGGTTGCTGTGAGCTGTGATGCCACAGCATTCTATCCAGGGTGACAGCTTGAGGCTCTGTCTCAAAAAAAAAAAAAAAGGAAAAAAAATTAATCTTTTATATGGCAAAGATTGCCAAAAGGGGGTATGATGTCTGTCTGTATTGAACCATTGCAAAAATAACACTATATGAGAGAAGATAAAGAAGGAAGAAAACTCCATCAAAGCACTGAGTTGGATTCCCAGGAGGATAGTTTTGAATGTCAAAGTTAAGGTTCTCTGGTTATAAGTCCTTATAACAGAGCTATCCTTGATATGAAAGCGTGCATATCAAATCAGGCCAGAAATATAGGAAGAGACAAGGCTTGGAGGATTTTTAATATTATTCAATGGAAAAGAATATATATATATATATATATATATATATAACAGTACCATATATATATATAGAGAGAGAGAGAGAGAACAGTACAGTTTTAGAAAAAGTGAAAAGTGCAAATATAGTATTTTCTTTTCTGTTAGTCTTTTTTTTTTTTTTTTTAGGAATTAGTCTTTAGAACGTTTTATCATTTCTTTTTATTTCTTTCACAATTTTACACTACAATTGGTGTTCTATTTTAGGAAAACACTTGAAAAAATCATTTGAGAATATGAAAATATTTAAGAACTTCTCAACTTCTAATGTATTTCACTATAAAAGTGACTTCTGTAATATTACAACAGAAGTTTAACATCCTGCAGAAGTAATTCATTAACATGATTCTACCCAGTAATTAAGACTCTCTGTGGTAGCAAATGAGAAGTGTAACATGCTGGAGAGTGTAATAGTAGTGGCTTGAATGAGTTAAGTGTGTCTTTATGATTAACATAGGAACTTAGGAACTAGATGGCTTAAAAACAACACTCCTCAGTTGTTTCCATGGCCTGGAAGAGAGCCTAATATGGCCCAAATGTTAGTTAATGGAGAAGAAGAGCTGGTTTAGTTACTTGATGCAGAGTTTCCTACATAATTGAAAGAACATTTGTAGGTGTAGTAATTAAAGAATAGGAAAAAGAAAACCTGAAATCATACCCTACTCTGAGCAGCAGTAAGTGGTCCTGTTCTGCAGGTGCGAGAAGGCGGGGCAGAAAGGAGGCGGGTCAGAAAGGAGGCGGGGCTGCGGGGGAGGCGTGGAGGTGAACACAGAGCAGCAAGAAGTTTTGACTCCATGAAATACTGAGATAGAGACCAGGCCCACTTTGGGGAGCCCATCCCTGGCTCTGTGCTCAGGTTGTCCTAGAGGGCCTGGGGCTGGAGGGTGGGGACAGGGCAGAGAGGTGGAAAGACAGAGGTCGCTCTGACTGAAATAGTTCCAGGCAATTCTGTAGCAATCCCATCCTTAGGACAGAATTGCGGTTTTCTAAATAACCCTCCTGCCTCTGAGGTGCAGGGATCACGTCTCGTGGGAGATTTTTTGCTGTGAACAGAGGTCCTTGACCTCAGTTTTGCTTTCTCTGTGGAGCCTGCCCTAGATCCAGAGCCTTGGAGAACAGCTGGAGAGTGGGTTTCTCGGTGTTAACTAGCTATTTAGAAAGAAAACAACAATTTTATGAATGAGGAATGAGTCATATACATGTTTTAATATTTAGTTCCCAATGTTATAGAACACTGCTAATTTTAAATTCCAGAGCAAACGTTAGGAATTATGTCTTTATTTCTCTGTTTTGCATTTTTTTTCAGGGGGGTGGAGTGGGGATGCTACTTTTCCAATAAAAAAATGTTTTAATGCAGAGGTGGAAAGAGGACTGACTCCCCCCGCCAAAGCAACTATTCTATGCAGACGTTTGCTGAGGAAGGAAAGTGGTGGTAAGGGTCAGGCGCCTTCCAGAGAGAAATGCATGCCCTGCTCTGAGGCTATGGACCAAGGTCTCCATCAGTGCAAACTATGTGCACGGTGTTGGCAGAAGAAGCAATGTTTGGAGAGTTACTGGGACAACACGGGGACAGGCTCAGTCAAAAAGCAGCAAAGTCAACAAGCCAGAGGGCTGCTCCTGAACTTGAGGCCTGTAAACACAGCCTTGCCACTGCCGGCCATAAATTACCAAAGTTGTCATCCTGCTCCAAAAAGAAAAAAAGGATGAGAAGAAGAATCAGTGAGAAAAAAATAAAAAAAGAGCTGTCCATTCAAACCCACTCACCCAGCAGAGAATCTGCTGATTCGAAGCACTTCCCTGGGTTTGTGGAAGCTCCGTGTAGACCCAAGCCTGACCTTGCTCTCTCAGGACCGCGGTCACAGCTGGTAGTGTTTTCGGCATTATAGTAAATTCTCAAAACAACCTGCACATTAATCCTCAAATATTTACCCAGATACCTTAAAGGCCAAGATGCCCTGTCAGGACAACAATGGGCAGAACAAAGCGGGCACAGGCTCTTAATTCTGCGTGGGGCCCCGGGTTCCTCCGTGTCCCATGCACATTTCCCCTGAAACTTAAGTAATGGCTTCATATTCCCAGAGAAAACTGCCCACCTGGTTCGGAAAAGCACCTGCCTCACAGGTGTTTAGCAACCCATGTGACTTTATCCATCATTTGTCAGAGGCATTTCAACATTTACTTTGCATATCAAATTATCTGAAGAAAGAGCAAAGTGTGAAAAGAGTCCGAAAAACAGGGATCTGAACCCTAGCTGGCTAACCTAGCATTTTGGCTGTGCCTCCGTTTTGTCCTTGCTCTAAAACTCTCATAGCATTGTAAGATTTTGTTGAAAATTGTATATATGGAAACTCCCAGCACCATGGGTGTTTATTCCTTTTCCTGGGGATGTCTGCTCCTCTCAGAGATGCTGTGACTATAAAGCAGGGTTGCATCCTAAACTCAGATATGCTTGTAAAGTGCAATTGTTTTGATACTATTATCAGTAGGCATAAGAGGATCTTTAAGGCCAGGGCAGATGCAAGGGAAAGGGATTAGATTCTCTCTCTCTCTCTCTGTTTTTTTTTTTAGGCTATAAAAAACTAAGTTTATTTTTTGTTAGAGTAAGGAAAGAGTTGGGGGAAGAGATGAGAAAAAGAGAGAACAGAGAGCAGAGAGTCTAGGGAGTCTGTCTCTTGATAGGGTGCAGTAAGGACACATTTCAGAAGAACATGTGGGACCAGACATATTAGCATGGGCTTTGGAAATTACAATCTGCCACATATTTGCAGCATAACCCAATTTTGAAGGTCAAAAGTTGAGTATAGCCTTGTTGCTGTGTTCTTTGTAATGAATTCCAATTTCTTTGTAGACAGACGCTTGGGTGGGACTAGTAGAGTAAACAATTTTTTACTGAAAAAGAAAAAAAGACATTAATGTTGTAAAACACTAGCAAAAATGCACCTGTAATCAAGGTAAGTGACGATGTTTCTGAGCCATGACCTCCTGGACAGAACTGTGTGATTTCCAACAGGTTTAGCTAACAAATAAGAGAAGTACAGCAAACTTTTCTATTTGATTAGGTTTTCTTAAAAATCTTTTGTATTAAAGCAGCATTGTAAAAAAAGTCAAGATGCCTGTATGCTTCAGGTCTTATTAGCCCTCTTCTGAAAAAGGACTGATTTGAGAACAAAAGTTTACTTAAACAAATTAAGTCTATATAAGTTATTACTATTTTTTTTTTTTTGAGACAGAGCCTCAAGCTGTCACCCTAGATAGAGTGCCTTGGCATTACAGCTCACAGCAACTTCCAATTCCTGGGCTCAAGCGAGTCTCCTGCCTCTGCCTCCCAAGTAGCTGGGACTACAGGTCCGCCACAACGCCCAGCCATTTTTTTGTTGCAGCCGTCATTGTTGTTTGGCGGGCTCAAGCTGGATTTGAACCCGCCAGGTCCAGGTGTACGTGGCTGGCACCTTAGCTCGTTGAGCCACAGGCGCTGACCCAAGTTATTTTTTAAACAGAAAGATAGATTAGTCCCAACAATGAGACATGACTTAAATTATATACTATTTTTTCCATGTGACAAAATTGAACATCCACTTATAATAAACAAAAGAGATAAATTCCTTTTTTTCATGGAGCTTATGTAATGAAGCTCTTTCCACCTTGTTTCACTGAAATTTTCTTCAAGAAATTAAACTGCTTTGTTGAAGCATGACATAGGGAGGTAATGTGTTGGGAAAATCATCCCTAAAGAATAATCATCTGTGGTTTGCAGTTACCTTGGAAACATGTAAGGCAAGGAAGGAATGCTTAGGTAATTATCACCAGAACTATCTTTCATTTGCATTTTTGTTAATGATTAGTAAAAGTTTTGGCGAATGCAAAAAAATCTATGTGTGAGGTCATGGGCACCTTGTAAAACCACGTTTAAGTTCTTACACATTTTGACTGGTTTAGGAAAGTGAATAAATCTAAATAGTTTGAAAACAAATAGAGAAAGTTAGAAAGCTTGGCTATGGGAAGCAAGCACAATTAAAAATAAAACCTAAAAATAAATAATTCTTGAGGGATTGATAGAAGATGGCTGTTTCTGCACCAACTTCGGAGAAAGCCTAGGAGAAGAGAGGGCCAAGGGTCTTCCTTCACACCTGCCAGTCGGGCCCTCCCTACCATTCATCTCATCCCATCCCATGCATTTCTGATGGTTCATCTCCAGCCTCAGTGCCCTGCAGCGATTGCAACCATCCCATCCTATTTGACTTGGTCCTTTACTGACTGACCATAGCCCATCTGGGTTTCCTATTTTGGCCTTTGCTTTTGTCCAATTTTGTACTGGCTACTAAGTGTCAAGTTTTCAAGCATTGTCAAACTAATACCCTAGAGCCAGAAGCAACCAGGTTACTTTCATGACTAGCCAATCAGCAACAGAGAGTCAGAGGAGAAATTGACAACCTTGTTTTCTGAAGATGGAAACTTGTCACGTGCAATGAGACGCAAATGAGAATGTCAGGGTGGTCAAAATGGCATCTGTGACCTTGTATAAGAGTCCCTTCTTTTTATAAGGGTCATGGGAGTACATTCCTGCATCCAGACTAAAGCGTCCAATGGGCATTACTAACCAGGGACCATCCCCAGCCTCAGTCAGGTAAAAACAAGCAAAAACGAGGCTTCCCAGACCTCCTTGCCCTCCTGCCCCTGCCCAGGCAGGTGGAGACCAGGTGCTGTGCCACAGGAGGATAATGGTCTGGAGTAGTGGATGGAAGGAGGCCAAGAGCTGACACAGTACCCCTCACCTGGTGACCACGAACTACTAGGGAAAACCTACAAAGTATGATCCAATTATTAATTTGATATTTTTTAAGATGGTATTTTTCAAAGCATGATTCTGAAATTATCTATATCAAAATCACGTTGAATTCAAAATCCTGGCCCTACCCCAGAGCAACTGAATTGAAATATCTGCAGTGGGAGCCAGGAACTCACATGTCTAACAAGCTTCCACCTGACTCCCATGCCTGATTAAATATGCGAACCAATGTTGGATCCATCTTGCTAAGGCGTTTAGACTGTGGTTTTAATAAAATTAGCCAAACAAGTTCGCGGAGAATTTCCAAGTTTAAGTATCAGAAGGTTTTGCATTGTAGCAATCTTTGCCATTTAGCAAAAGGCAGAAGACCTGGCCACTCAGGGCTGCTTTCACACATGGGGAGGAATAGCCAGAGTCGTACGGCAGCCTCCCCTGGAGGGCCTGAGCACCAGAATCGACCACAGCCCTCCCTGGCCCCCTTCTCTCACTCTTTCCCATTTACCTGGTTGGACCAGGCAGAACTTTGCACTTTTAACATCTGTTGAGAGCTTTCTGGATTCTGTGATTGGGGAGGACTAGTGGCCTCTGAAAAATCAGATTTGTTAACAGATGTTTCTGGGAAACTCTCCTGCCTCATTACCTCGGCTCAGAACAAAAGTCTAGTCAGAAACACCACAACTCTGATATGACAGATGCCTACTTTTAGCCTCATGAGAGTTGGGGAAAGCTGATGGCCCTTCGAAGTACTCTGAAGAGCTGTCAGCAAGCTGGCCGAGACGTGATTCCGAGAGCTTTATCTCTGACAGCTGGAACAAGTGGATCAATATGAAATATCTTTATGTCACCTCCTCTATAGCCTTTAGGGAATTTAAGAGGAACAAGTTAATTGAAGAAGGACGGTTTCCCAAGACCGAGACCATGTTAATTCTGACCTTTGGGAAACAAAGCTCAGAAAAACCAAGTCTTGGGAATAAGAGAAAGGCAAGGCTGCTTGGAAACCAATGCTATTCCACTTAAATAATGACTCATGGGGATGACCCTGGAACACTACTCACATAATCACAGCCTGTGTCGATAAACATTCTTACACACACACGCTGATTACTCTCACCTCTACCCAAAATGGAGTATTTAACAAGTATGTCATTAATGATAATATTGACAGAATTTTTAAGTATGAAAATAGATGATATACTGCCCTACTAATGTGTGTTAATTTTTGCACATTAGTGCTCTGTCTACATAAGCATATTTATACATGTACCTGTTTTTATCATCAAAATACTATTCTGTGTCCTGCAATTTTAATAAGATGCTTTAATTTCAGTACTCTGGGGATCCCAAATGTGATGAGTAAATCAAGTGTGTAGAAGAGTAACTGCTGAGGAATGTAAACCTTTCTTTTAACAATATTAACCAGGTAATTTAGACAGAGCCTAACGTCAGTAAGCTGTAAAAAAAGTGTTTCCGATCTTGGATCTGGGTCCTGGATATCACAACATGCTTGTTAAGAAAAAACAAACACACAAAAACTTCCTGCCCTCGTTCCAACAGCACAAACACTTGACGAAATGGTCCTCAGTTTACTGTCGTAAACGTTCCTTGCTTGAGCGTCACCCCCAGGTTTCGCATACCTCCCCTCCGCCTGCGTTCGTGAGCTGTAGATCACACTTGGCAGTGAAAGTCAAGTGATGACCTGCTGTTGGGCTCGTCTCAGCCAAGCGTTCAACCACTTGCGTGGCTAGGAAGTGCGAAGTAAATGCCTGCAGGATTGCTGCCTGCCCTAGCTCTACGGAGTGTTCTGAGTTTATGTGGCATCACAGAGGAATAACCTACTGGGCAATTAGCAGCGATGTTTTTACAAATGACGAGACCAGTTATTCTAGGCAGGTAGAGCCTGTGAGGTAAGTACCCCAGTGCTTCTGCAATTGCTTTGAGTGTATGGGCCAAAATTCCTATTTGCCTGGAGTTGGTTATGGAGCATGGGAGCTTAACTTTGCTGGTTCTACCAGTCAAGACTCATGTGGTTGCAAAGGTCAGAAACCCAAATTAAACTTGCTTCAACAGAAAGGGAATGTATAGGCTTTTGTCTTTAAAATCTCAGGCAGGGCTAGGTCCAGAGGCCTGGGTAATTTGTCAGGGGAGTCAGAACCCAGATCTGTCTTCCAACTCTGCTTTCCCTTTGGGTGTTTTGATTCTCAGGCTTGCTCTTTCCTTCCTGTGCAGAGGCAGACACCTTAGCTCCCCCACCTGCATTATACACGGTAAGCAACCCCAGTGGGATAAGAACCCCTCTTCTAGAATTGTCCTGCAATTCACTGTTGGGGGAGTTCTTTTCATGAGTCATTGTGACTAGAGGATGAAAAATTCTGGATTCACATGCTTGGCTCTTGCGAGCACCAGTGGAACCTCAAATAAAGCCAACTGCACCCAAATCATATACCCTGAGAGCAGGAAAGGGGAGATTACCAAACAAGAAAAGCACAAACAAAAAGCAGTTTTTCTATGACAAATATAAATGTTAACACTTGTTTTTAAGTCCAATTCTATGTGACCAAATTTGAAATAGTTTTCAAAAAGAAAAGAAACATCCAAAGAACAAAAGCTTCTAAGGAAAACGGAGTTGTTCTAGGGTGACAGTCATTAACCTTAAAATTAAATGAGAATGAGTCTCGTCATGACAAAAAGTGGCAGTTATACATGATCCTCCCCAAAGCTGCCCTCATCCAAAAAGCTGGAACCTGTGACTATGTCAGCTTACCTGGCAAAAGATAGGAGAAATGGTTAAAGTTAAGGATCTTGAGATAAGGGGAGGAGCCAGAATTCTCCAGGTGGGACCAATGAAATCACAGGAATCTTTAAAAGCCAAGAACCTTTTTCTGGGTCAGAGAGAGAGAACATGACCGGTTCTGAGGATAGAGACAGGGACCCACAAGCCACAGAACACGGACAACCTGTAGAAAATGGGAAAGACAAGACACAGATTCTCTTCTAAAGGTTCAGAAAGAGGCAACCCTGCCGTCACCTGGATTTTAGTCGGGTTAGACCTGCATCCAGCTTCTGACCCACAGAACTGTGATAATGAACGTGTGTTTGCCCTGCCCGGGAAAACTGGAAGACTCATGTTGATGTAATTAGTGCCACACGGTGTAAACATCCTGGATCCCCAAGATTCTGCCGTGGAGGAGCTGCCTAGAGGACCCCTGGACGTGCAACAGATTTTGCAGAAGTAAAAAATAAGGTTTTATGTTTTAGGCCAGCGAAGGTCCCAGTTTTATTTGTTTCTGTAGACCAGTCTCTCCCCTAGGACCCTTGCTTAGAATTATGCTATCACACAAGATAGAATATAAACTGATTGATGAAAATATTTCAGATTGTATATGAAACCAGCATATTGTACCCCTTGATTGCACTAATGTACACAGCTATGATTTAATAATTAAAAGAAAAGAAAAGAAAGATATGTAGTTTAGGGAGTCTTCAGCTGGTGTGTATTGTGTTTGGTCTCTACAGACTTAAGACACTTAGGGTTCCCTAAAAGGTTATTTTTGAATCAATTTTAGGTAGTTTATTCAATCTGTGTTCAACAAGCAGAGGGTTGAACCGAATGCTGTGTTGGCCATCTTGTGTTCATCTTAGAGAAGAAATCCTAATTGGCCCTGCCCAGGCAACCAATTGAAATTTGCTAGAGCTACTGCACTGTAATTTAAACAAATAATGTATTTGCATTTTGGAAAAGTTAATAGCTAAATGAAAATTTCATGACCTGCCACTCACTAATAAATATTTTTGTTATTAAAAAAAAAGAGAGATGATACAACCTTTTTGGAAGGAAGTATGGAGAACTCTCAAAGAACTCAAGCTAGACCTCCCATTTGATCCTGCAATCCCATTACTAGGCATCTACTCAGAAGGAAAAAAATCCTTTTATCATAAGGACACTTGCACTAGACTGTTTATTGCAGCTCAGTTTACGATCGCCA
>CAUYRH010175920.1:0-11643 GCA_963574655.1 Perodicticus potto | reverse complement strand
AGTATTTAACATAGCCTTGATGGCCTTTTAATCACTATATGAAGACATTTATATTCTACATTTAGTAATTTTCACTTGTACCCTTGTAAGATGCACCAAGTATCCAATGTACTCAGCCCTACTATGAAGCTAATCTATAGATTTAATATGAAGGCTAAAACCCAGTAATAGCACAAGAAATGGGAAGGGGGGCAGGGGAGGGGAGGGGAGGGGAAAGGATGGGTGGAGGGAGGGGAGGGGAGGGGGGAGGATGGGTGGAGGCAGGGTGATTGGTGGGATCACACTTACGGTACATCTTACAAGGGTACAAGTGAAAATTACTAAATGTAGAATATAAATGTCTTCATATAGTGATTAAAAGGCCATGAAGGCTATGTTAAATACTTCAATGAAAATATTTCAGATTGTATATGAAGTCAGCACATTGTGCCCCATGATTGCACCAATGTACACAATTATGATTTAATAAAAATTAAAAAAAAAGAAAGAAAGAAATTAAAGCAAAGAAAAACACTCTTGGAAATCTCTTGGCTTTAAATGCTTCACAGAACTCCAAGTAAAACTTACACATGAGGAATATTCAGCTTCTGCCCAACTTGTTTAATTGTATCTTGGGGTCTTAGAGCATTTAAAAATAATGTAACACGGAGGTGGAGATGTAACATAAAATCTGTATTTTAAGGAACTCTCTGGCTCAGAGTAAATGAAGGGAATGGGGAATCAATTACACTTGGGTATGCGATTTGAATACATGAAAACGCCAGATGATGAAAGCTTATATATTCAGGATGGTAGTACAAGTCCGATAAAGGGTGACAACATTTTAATAATGTAAATGCAGGAGAAAAACAACAACAACAAAGAGAGAGAGTGAGAGAAAATTGAAGTTATACTAATGGTGTAAATATTTCAAAACAAAGAATTGGCATACAATTATGCAAAAGATGTTATTAACGAAAAAGCTAGGATTGCTTCTGAAAAAGAATGGAAGACCCACTTGAATTTAATGGGATAAAGCTAAAAAAACCTGGAATGAAAATGCTAGCAGTTTTTAAGTCTTTTTTCAGATGTATTTATATTTTAACAACATAAACAGTAGCTTGCTTGAAGGTAGATAGTAATGTATTATGAAACTAACTGACTAATTAACTCAAATTTGAAAAGTAATCATGCCTTTGCATTTACTTTTTTTATACCTTCCAAAATTTACAAGGAAACAGCATTGGCAGCACCTTAACACACAGACGCATTCACACATGCTAGTTTGCACTTCTATACACACATAAACGTACAGTTTTACTTGCATGTTTGTCCATTAATATTTGTGCATCTTTTAATGACAAAAATCAGGACAAAGCCTTTCTTACATGGCTCTTTTGATGATTAAATAAGATCATATATGTACAGTGCTGTGTAGAACTCATGAGAATTGGCAGCATGTCTTTAAGAAGAAAGTTAAAGAGGGAATTTCAACAATATAGAGGAGAACTTTATTGAGTTATAGCAAATCTAAAGTTATTATTATATTTGAGCTAAATTTAGCTCCAGGTACAAGATCATGATGACTTCTTTTTCTTTCATTGTCTAATAAAAGCGACTGTGACATTGTGATATAATAAGAAATACAGTCTTGATCTCTGCCTCCTGGTTCCTCTCACTGAGCTCCCAAAACTCTTGTAGACAGGAACACTAGGAGAACCTTTCATTGAAATATTTGGCCTTTGAGCCCCAGCTCCTGACACAGAACTCCTATAACCTTTGTAGTTTCCTAAGTGACAGGAACCTCTAACACAGAGCTCCTAAAACCCTGGGGATCTCCTGGGTGACAGAGCTTTTTGTGAGGTGATGCGGAATGGGTTCAGGATTGGAGCTGGTTTGTAGAAAAACAAACTTTATGATTAAAGGGTAAGAACTTTCAGTCCCCCCAACCTCTGGGGAGAAGATAGGGGCTGAAGGTTGAGTTGGTCACCAGTTGACAGTGATCATGCCTATATAATGAAATCTTCATAAACACTTTAAAGGACTAAGTTGGGACGAATGGCTGGCAAACACCTGAAAAAATGCTCATCATCTCTAATTATTAGAGAAATGCAAATTAAAACCACCCTGAGATATCATCTAACTCCAGCAAGAAAGGCCCATATCACAGAATAACTGCAGATGCTGGCATGGATGTGGAGAGAAGGGAAGACTTTTACACTGCTGGTGGGACTGCAAACTAATACAACCTTTTTGGAAGGAAGTATGGAGAATCCTCAAAGAACTGAACCTAGACCTCCTGTTTGCTCTTGCAATTCCATTACTGGGCATCTACCCAGAAGGGAAAAAAAAACCTTTTTTAAAAATTATTTTTTATTAAATCATAACTTTGTACATTGATGCACTTATGGGATTCAGGATACTGCTTTGATATACAATGTGAAATGCTTACATTAAACTAAGAAACACATCCATCACAATTATACTAGTTTCTTAATAGTTTTGAAATGTACCATTGCATCATGCACATTAGGTGAGGTCCCCCCAAAGACCTTCCTTCCTCCCATATCCCCCCTTTCTTCCCCTCTCTTTCCTCTTCCCTTCTACTTTCTGGACTATAGTTATGTTTTGCCATTCATATGAGTGTCTAGGTGGTTATATATTGATTTCATAGTAGTATTGAGTACATTGGATACTTTTTTTTCCATTCTTGGGATAAAGACATTTTATTATAAAGACACTTGTACTAGACTATTTATCGCGGCTCAATTTACAGTCGTTAAAATGTGGAAACTGCCCAAATGCCTCTCAACCCAGGATTGGATTGGCAAGCTGTGGTATATGTATACCATGGAATACTATTCAGCCATTTAAAAAATGGAGATTTTTCAGCATTTGTATTAACCTGGATGGAGATGGAACACATTATTCTTAGTGAAGCATCATAGGCATGGAGAAGCATGAATCCTATGTATTCAACTTTGATATGAGAACAATTAATAACATGGAGGGCCATTCGGGAAGGGGAGAGCAGACAGAGAACGGAGAGCGGATGGAGGGAGGGTGTGAGGGAAAAGAAAGGGAAAAAAAAAGAAAAGAAAATAGTGACTAATTCTTCCATAAATTGGATTTAATTTTGACTAAAGTATATTCTTTGAACATTAATTTTTAATTCAACTTGTTAATATGCTGTTTAGGATATTGCATCCTCATTTACAAGTGAAATATGTTTGTAATTTCCCTTTATAATAATATATCTTTTCCAATTTTAATATCAGGTGTATCCAGATGAAGTAGAATGATTTTGAAGTATTTCTTCTTTTTCTATTGTTTATAAGATTTGGCATGATCTGTTTTTTATTTTTGTTTATAAATATTAGTTGTCTATTTTTTGAGACTTTGGAAAGAAATGAAGTATTTTGAAGTATTTCTTCTTTTTCTATTGTCTATAAGATTTGGCATGATCTATCTTTTATTTTTGTTTATAAATATTAGTTGCCTATTTTTTGAGACTTTGGAAAAAAATGATAAGAAGAAGTTAACTGATAACTCTATACTGAACCTCAGAGTCAAAATATTCTATGATAGACTTCTCTGACAATGTGAATATTACTTTTTCTGCATTATTGTCATTATTATTATTCCTCAATATTTCATTGCAGCAATCATCTTATTTCTTTTCTGAATGTATTTATCTTTGTTTGTCCTTTACAAGGTTTTTGTTTCCTCTCCTTATCTTAAACATTGTCATTGTTATTTAATTTTAAGCCTTTTTAATTTCATGAAGACAAAAAGTGGAACCAAATAAACACACGTATATATATAGAGAAAATTTAAAAAAAAAAAGGACTAAGTTGGGGTGCTTTAAGTAACTGGACATGCGGAAGTTTCTGGAAGATGGTGTGCCCAGATGGATGGATGGATGGATGATGCTCCTCACCCCTTCCCCGTACCTTCTCCTGTGCATTTATTCCATCTGGCTATTCAGCTGATCCTATTCTGATATCCTTTACAATAAACGGGTTAATGTGTATGAAGTGTCTCCCTGAACTCTGTGAGCCACTCCAGCAAATTAATCAAACCGAGGTGGAAGCTGTGGAAACCCCCAACCTGTAGCAGGTCAGTAAGACGTATAGGTGAAAACTTACGGCACATGATTGGCAGCTGACACAGGGCAATCTGGTGGGACTGACCCTCACCTGTGGGATGTGACATGCTCTCTAGACAGTGTGGGGACTGAACTGACTTCGAGGACATGCAGCCGGGGTCCATTGAAGAATTGCTCGGCTGATGCTTGGCAGTAGTGTTTTCCCCTATAATCCTATTGAACATCGCAAATATTGTTGCGTAAGCTTGTACTAATTATTATTTTACAAAGGGATTATCAAGATCATAACCATCCATAGCAAATTGATGAAAATGACCCTGAAACACATATGTCTGGACATAAATAGAAAAAAAAAAAACTCAGCAAAAAATTTGTTGAATCATTTTATCCAGAGCCATGGTATCCTGGAGGGGATAAAAATAAGCCTAAAGCACAGAATAAATGATCTGCTTTAGGCAATAATAAAAATAGAGCTCTTGAATTATTTTGTATATGTTAGGGAGTCTCTTTACCTATTTTGTAATCTATGTATTTTATTTAAAAATAAAATAAATACCATGGGAATAGTCAAAAGAAGCACAATGCAAATGTTTGTAGAGCACCCAGAGCTTGGTATCCAGGCAGCAAAACAGGCAGACACTGGCAAGAAAAAATCAGAGGATTTTCTGCTAAGAAGCCTCAGTATACAGGACAATATGCTGTAATTTACAAGGGATTACAGGTGATAATTCACTGGGGATCAACATGACAGCTCCTGCAACGAGGAGTCTATCTGTTCTTTTTCTCTTCAATGCCAATGTGTTTCATGAAGATACACAGATAGAATGACAATAGGACCCTGTGACTGAGGTTGATTTATACTGTGGACGTAATGTTCATTATGTGTTTTCTCTTTTAATTAAATTGATGTCTTTAATTATAAAGCACTTATAAACTGGTGTGAAGAAGGGCAGGAAAGACTAAGTCAAGTTTTTAGTATAGTGGACATTTTTATGAGTACTAGATAAAGATATTCTAATGTAGTATCATGGCAGTAATAATTAAGATGAACATTACATGTAACGATATTCTTTATATCGCTTCTACTACATATTGCTGGAATTTCCTTTATAAAATTTAATGTATTCATAATTACTTTATTCATTCAATAAATATTTATGGAGTACTAACTCTGTCTGTGCTATTGCAGACATAAGGGATATGATTGTAAGTAAAACAGGCAAAAATTCCTATCCTTAAGAGTCTTTCATTTCATAAAGGGAGACAGGCAATAAATGAAATAGATATATAAAATATATTGAATGTTAAATGTGGGTAAATACAGGAGCAGTGAGGCATAAGACACATCAGAGTTTTCAGAAAATGCTTACTGGAAAAATAAAAAAAGGTGACATTAGGGTTAAAACCTAAAGGAAGAAGAAACAAGCCCTGCAGTTATTCAGCAGGAAAGCATTCTAAGGAGAGGAAATAGTGCAAAATCTGTCCACCTTATGTTGTAGAAAGCTCCATGAGCATGGGAATGATGTGAGGATCTGTGGGTTTCATCTTTACTTTATCCATAAGGACTAACAATGTATCTGACACATATATCAGGTGCTTGATATGTAATAATTTAAATTAAAAAATACTGATATGAATAACTCTCTTCATCTCCCCAACTCCACTTTGCTCTCAATTCAAATATTGCATTTTAAGAGCATCTTCACCAACCTCCCGTAGTGTATTAGGTCTTTTGTTGCATCTACTCATGGCAGTGCAGGTCCTACCCTCAAAAACAAGTTTAACAATTAGAATTAAATTTGATTTGGTGTGTTGTTTAAGTAACTTTATCAGCGATCTGGCTTTCCATGCTATGATATCCCCAATGATTGTACTTGACATGGAGTAGATGCCCAATAAATGTGATAGAATCAATGCATGATAACAATATTCTTCTTTTTTAGAATTTCAATGTGAATTTTTCAATGTATTGAAAGGTGTGAGAACTGGGTAAAGAATTTGCCACTTTCTTCACACTCGTGAAGGCTTTTCTTGTTATAAATTTTTTATGCAACAGAAGGTATGAGAGCAAGTTAAAAGCTCTGTCTTATTCTTTAGGTTTGCAGAGTTTTTCTTTAGGATGAATTCTTTTTTGTACAGAAAATTCTGATGACTGGGTAAGGTTTTGTCACATGTATTACATTCTTAGGATTTTTCTTTGCTATAATTTCTATTATGTTTAGTAAGGTCTGAGGAAGTCTTTCTTAAATAGTTACATCTTCTGTTCTGAATTATTGGCCAATGCATTTGCATGAAATTTACACAGAAAATTAAAAATGACTGGACACTCACCTGCCTAGTGTCTACACCTGTACCCATGCCCATCCTTTCATCTCACACGAAGGAGCCTCCAGCAGTAGATGCTTCTATATTATGGTTACACTGATGATGGCGAAGATGGTGAATACAGTTTATTCGGCACTCACTGTTCTCACTTTTTCAGGAAATTTACATGATTATGAAGTCTTTCAACTCTGTTAGTTTTAAACTGCTCCCATTTGTCTCCCATTGAAAATGAAATGGAACTCTCATTTAAATCCACACATCCTTGGCTTATTGCTTTATTTGCTTTCATACAAAGCTAATATCTCAAAAGAATTTAAGGGAGCTTAAAGAGTGATCTCTTCCTTTGCTAACTGCAATCCTCTCCATTCCAGCCACCATCAGAATTTCTCAGTGTAAATCACCAGTGGCTTTCATTGCATTGAAATAAATGGCTCTCTTTCTATCCACATCTTGCCTTCTCTTTTGATGAGATGTTTTCTTAGCAAGAACGATAAAGGTTTCTCTCCTTTCACCTTCTCTTAGTTTTCCTCCTACCTTCCATGTCCCTTCTTTACTGACAGGTTTGGGCATATTCACCTGACGGCATATGAGGTGAGATATCTTTTCTTATGTTTGCTTGTCGTCCACATATCTTCCTTGGTTAGGTGTCTGTTAAGGTCCTTGGCCCATTTTGAGATGTTTTCTTATTGTTGCGTTTGAAGAATTATATGTATATTTTGAATAAAAGTCAATATCACTTTTAAATTTACATTATATTCATTTATTTACACCAAGGTCTGCCTAAAACTCTGACACAACTTGTGAACCAGGCAATCTGCTTGTATTCTTGTTCCCTTCTGAACTGTTTTATAATTTACTTAAATGTTATCTTTTGGAATTGAAACACTTCAATAATTTTCCACTGCTTTCAGCATAAAATCAGAGCACCTTAATGTGCCCAACAAGCTTTGCATAGTCTGAGTTCTACCTTATATTTTAGTTTCATCATCCGCACTCTGTGTCCGTGTTGGTCTTTTTATATGTTCTTCGATCTTTACTCTGTCTTGGATCCTTGGTTATACAAGCATTTGTTCAGTGACTAAGACATTCTTTCACAATCTCTACTGTAGTAGATGCTTACATGGTGGTCATTCACAAACCATTCTGCTGAAATTCACATCTGCCTGTAGCCTTTTCCTACACTGACTCAGAGGGCAACAATCTAACTTGCTTTGACCAATGGAATATTAGCAAACCAAGACCTTAGTCCCTATATATGCGAGCATGTCCTCTGTTAATATTCTCTGATGTAGAGGGTTGCTATGCTGTAAAGAAGCCTAGGCTGGATTAATGGCTGGGAAGGGCACCACAAAGAGATAGAGGTCACTTGCAGGAGCACTGAGGCACCAGAACTGGGGGTTTCTTGGGCCATCTAAGCCAGCACCACTGCCAATATCATATGGGCCAAACCCAGCCAAGATTCTCGACCCACAGATTTATGAAAAATAAATTATAAGGGTGTTTTTAATTTGTTTTGTTTTGTCAAAGCAGAGAGAAAGTGTGTGGTTACTGCACAACAATAAATAATACGTAGTTTATTCAGACCTGTCTTTCTTAGCTCAACTAACTCAGTGAAGAAGTTTCCTTTAGTTAGTACACAGCTAAATAAAAAAATAACAATGACAATATGAATTCAGTATCTACTATGTGTATGGCACTGTTCAGAATACTCGCCACCTTTTACCTCACTTAATCTTTAAAATTTCGGTGATTATCAACCTTCCTAATGCTTATGCATTTTCATTGTTACAAAGGGATCGCGACCCACAGGTGAGACCCGCTGCTTTAAATAGTGTCATGTGATAAACACTAATACCAGGCCCATTTTACAAGTAAGGAAAACTGAAGCGTGTAGGTAAATATGAGCCAATGGAATCCTGCTTATAGTCCCTATTCTAGCAGCAAAGTCCTTACCCTCAATCGTATCACTTATCACAACTCTAGTTACACATTGTTGGGGAAGGCAGTCTCATAAAGGCAGTCAGTGGGCATTCTCTCCGATACAAAAGAATGGGAGTCAGACCTGGTAAACTTCATTATGGCAGGGTGGACTGGCACAATAGGGAAGAATAAATATCCTGAGTTGTCATTGCTTGTTAGAACATATCTAGAATTGTTAGATTAAATATAATAAATATTCTTTTAATTGCATGGCTAGTTAAAAGGAAAAAAGTAAGAACATTAAAAAAGGGTAAGAAACTGATAAGAAAATATTAAGAAAGCACACAGAGATAAGCTGATAACAATACTATGGCCATCTGGGAGCATCTTGACAAACAGAATTCTTGACTTTATTAGTCCCATGCAGGCCAGAAATCCATAGAATTGTGCAAGTGTATAGCAGAACTAACACCTGTGTATGAAGTTGGGACTCATGAGTTCCTATGAAACTATATACAGAGATGCCTACCTGCTAGCAGAGAGAGACATGAGGAAATTGACTTTCTCAGCCCAAATGTCAATGGTAAAATCATATTCCACAAAAATACAAAATTGTATGCCTACCCTTCCTTGGAGTTTGTGTTTCAGTTTATACTCTCTAAAATATCTGAGGAACTGCAAGCTAAGTAATGGCTATGTAGTAGAGTAGTGTTGTAATAACAAATACAAATATTCTCCAAAAGATCATCTTTTAATTAAACTAAATACGGTTTCCTTTGAAAAATATAGATCTCACCTCAAACATGAGCTCAAAATCAAACATTAAAAAGATGCCAAGCCTTATGAGTCATAAATAACAGAATTAGATGAAGAGTAACAAAATTTTTTTTCAATAATTAAAGATATAAAAAATAATTTGAAAACATAATAAATTCAAAGCACTATATAAAATGAGTATAGTCATATTTGAAAAAAATGAAAGAAAAATAAATAAAAATTCTAGCCAGGATGGTTCTATTCATTGAAATTAAGAAATTCAATACAGGGGGGGTGCCTGTTGCTCAGTGGGCAGGGCGCCAGCCCCATATATCTAAGGTGGCGAGTTCAAACCTGGCCCCGGCCAAACTGCAACAAAAAATAGACAGGTTTTGTGGGGGGCACCTGTAGTCTCAGCTACTCTAGAGGCTGAAGCAAGAGAATCACCTAAGCCCAGGAGTTGGAGGTTGCTGTGAGCTGTGACGCTACAGCACTCTACTGAGGGTGATATACTAAGACTCTGTCTCTAAAAAAAGAGAAAAAAGAAAGAAATTCAATACATTGCTCAGTTAGTAGATTAGATAGAGCCAAAGGAAAATTATTGAATTGGAAGATGTATGTGGAGAAATTACCAGGAATGAGCCATCTATAGAAGAAGATACTGAAAATATACAAAAGTCTAAAAGATGTATAGTAGAAATTATAAGTCTAATCATGATTCAAAAGGAGAAATTAGGAAGGAAAAGTAAAAGGAGGAATATTTTAGGACATAATTACAGAGAATTTTCCATAATGAAAAAATGGCATGATTCCTCCAACTCACAATGATATCAAAATTAGGCAGCTTAAATAAAACCACATGTAAGCACATCATGGTTGAGCTTATTGACAAAGACAGATATAGGATCCTAAAATCCATTAGCTAAAACAGAACTTCATAAAAGATGGTTTGACTATTAGGTGATTTTTCTGGAAGCCAGAAGACAGTGTGATACTGTATTTAAAATACTAAGAGAAAATAACTGCTATGTCAATTCTGACAATGGCTATTACAGCATACTATAAGATGTTGAGACAAAGATGTTTTCTGACAAAGATGAACTGAGAATTTTAAAACTAACAGACTTTCATCATAAATAAATTCTAAAAGAAATTATCAGGGAAACAAAGGAATGAGAAAAAAGATTAGAGGAAAAACAAAAATGCTAGATGGAAGGATTGGGCAAAGACACCAATGAATATATGAGTTCAACTGAACACTAGTGATATGAATATTTTAATATTATGAATTTTATTGACAGGAGAGAAACCAAGGGAGAATGAAACCATTAAACAATAATAATGTAAAACAGAGGGTGGAGAAACAGGTATTAGATCATTTTAAATTCTTTCAATCATGATAGAAGAAATAATAAATAACCTTTTAATTATGCTTGTTAAATTTTTAAGAATTATGTTAAAAGAAAAGAAATAAAATATATCCTATCCATATCATTGGGTAGAAAATTGAATTTAAAAATGCTACTTCTTAAAGGTATAAAAAAGAAAAAAATAGAAAAATTGGAGTTAATGAAGCACAAAATATGAATTGTAAAAAACAATCTAAAGACCTTGTATATTAGTAAATTATGAGTAAAACTAACTGAGGACTCTGGCTAAGAGCCAGCAGTAATTATATCAGTAAAAAATTTGGTTTTCAAGAGATATTCTAAAATGAACACACATAAAAATTTTGAGGAAAAACGATAAGGAAAAGAAAACAGCCCTCCAAAAGTGTGATCGGACCTTTAATAATCCAAAGGAATAACTGTGGGTATTTAGAAGTATTCATATCAGCAGAGACAAAGGTCCAGGGTGAACTGAATTTGCACTCCACTATAATATGTATTTGAAGTGCACATGTATTTTATTTTTGTGTTTGTCTTCACATCAAAGGAACTGTTTCTTTAGATTGTTGCAGGGTTCTTTTCTTTGCTAGCTGAGATATTATTTGTTTTGTTTATTTTTTTGGCTCTCACTATGGTAGAATGGAAGCTCACAGCGGTCAAAAGTTAATTTATTAACTTGTTGCTCCCTTGCCTAGAAGAATGATTGAAAGAAAGTAAGTATTTAGCACGTTTGTGAATTCGGAAAGCTGGTCGCTGCTAATAAATCATGTCTAGGTGATAAAATGTTTATTATGCAAATTTATTTCTTCCCAATGCTTGGTCCTTGGAGCACAACTTGTATTATTGCATTACATAGACATTCATAAAGGAATCATGGAAGGAAATGTGTGTAGTCTGCCTTTAGTTCGTACATTCTTCTGGTATACTATGCCCAGTATTTGCACAAAGAAAGCAAAGAAAGTTTCACATTCTCACTTAATAGCACATTTTCTTTCTTTCTTTCTTTCTTTCTTTCTTTCTTTCTTTTTTTCTTTCTTTCTTTCTTTCTTTCTTTCTTTCTTTCTTTCTTTCTTTCTTTCTTTCTTTCTTTCTTTCTTTCTTTCTTTCTTTCCTTCCTTCCTTCCTTCCTTCCTTCCTTCCTTCCTTCCTTCCTTCCTTCCTTCCTTC
>CAUYRH010175918.1:0-20930 GCA_963574655.1 Perodicticus potto | reverse complement strand
ATAGCAACCTCCAATTCCTGGGCTCAAGCGAGTCTCTTGCCTCCGCCTCCCAAGTAGCTGGGACTACAGGCGCCCGCCACAACGCCCAGCCATTTTTTGGTTGCAGCCACCATTGTTGTTTGGCGGGCCCGGGCTGGATTCGACCCGCCAGCTCAGGTGTACGTGGCTGGCGTCTTAGCCCGTTGAGCCACAGGCGCTGAGCCAGGGACAGTGATTCTTAAGCCAGAATGAAAGACTCATGAAATTGGTCTGGGGTGGGGCTCAAACAGGAGTAGCATTCCAAAGCTTCCCAGGTGATTTTAATATGCAGGGGTGTGGTGCAGTGGTGCCCATGGGTCAGTGGGTAGGGCGCCGACCACATACACTGAAGCTGGTAAGTTCAAACCCAGCTCAGGCCGGCTAAAACAATGAAAACTGCAACAAAAAAATTGCTGGGCATTGTGGTGGGTGGGTCCCACCTACCCACCCAGCTATTCCTCTGTGGTCAGAGTTCCCACTGCATCCCCCCAGTTTGGGGAGACTGGCTCACTGTGAGGGTGGCAGGCTGCATGTTGGCAGCCTCCAAGGTGCTTCATACCCTTGATCCTCTCTGTTAGTTAACTATTCGAGGCTGAGACAGGAGAATCACTTAAGCCCCAGAATTTGAGGTTGCTGTGAACTATGACCCATGGCACTCTACCTAGGGTGACAGCTTGACATTCTATCTCAAAAAAACAAACAAAAAAAATGGCAGCCAGGATTAGAAATCACAGGTCCTTGAGGCCCCTCCCAGTTCTGTGCTTTCATAAGAATCTATCCCCACCTGGCCTGTTTTTATAAATAAAGTTTTATGAGAACACAGCCATGCCTATTCATTTACATAATGCCTGGTGTAGCTTTGGGGCCACACTGGCAGAATAGAGACCTTGTGGCTCACAAGCCTAAAACATTCACTATCTGTCCCTTTATAGCTACCACAGTAAGGCTCCTTTCTGCTTCTCAGTAGGGGCAGGAGGGAGCAGGAAGTCCCAGAATCTGCTCTTCATGACAACCATTTATCTTGTTTACTGCTGTTTCTTCAGTGCCTAGAACAGTGCCTGGCACACAGTGGACTCATAAAGTACCTGTTGAATGGTGGATGAGTGGGTGGATGGATGGATGGATGGATGGATGAACAAATGAGCTCAGACCAACCTTCCCTGGAATATCACACCTGCAGAACCACACTAGTCATTCCTCTATCTCAGAGCACCTGAAGCACAGCAAAAAAGACTGAGTTGAAGCAAGACTGCCTTGGCCCCTCATTGTGAAGCCCAGGACAAAGAAAGGTGCTTCAGTCTCCAGGCCTTCCTCCCTCCAGCCCCTAGCATCCCCACCTCCAGCAGCCCTTTCTGCAAGAGTGAAAAGTCCAGCAAGGCAATTTCCCTAGCCCCTCTTGACATATTTGGGACTGCACGGTTGGGGAGGGATGGGGAAGGTGGTCTTCACTGATGCACTTTCCAGCCCCAGCTCAGGGGACAGAACGGTGCTCAGAGAGGCTGTGTCCTGGGGCTATCCTTTCCTCAGGACCATGAGATACCATGAGGATAATGAGAGACAGGGGAAAGGGGCAGCTGGGTCCTCTCTTCTCCCATCTGAGACAGTGGGAAACAGAGGGTGAAGCTCTCGTTGTGACTGCCACGCCCTTAGAAGAGTGTGGAGGCACAATGCCAGGCTCCAGTCCTGACTCTGCTCCCACCCAGCCATGTGACCAGTGGCACTGTCCCTCTAGTTAAAGATTGAAGAAGAGGATCTCTCAACAGCACACCTCCCAGAGCCCCTGCAGCTGCCTGCACAGAAGATGATCGACTCTGGAGCCAATTTGTTAAGTGCTCAGCTAAATAGGATTTAGTGTATATATACCAAATATATACACACACACACACGTGTTCATAAGAATTTTTATATTTTAAAAACTCACTATGAAAAAGCATCTTTCTAGTCCTTGTATGACAATAACCCTGCCCTGTAGCAATTGGGTTCAGAGTTTAAAAATGAGGGTTCTGGGGAGGTGCCTGTGGCTCAAAGGAGTAGGATGGCGGCCCCATATTCCAGAGGTGGCAGGTTCAAACCCAGCCCCAGCCAAAAAAAAAAAAAAAAAAAAAAAAATGAGGGTTCTGGAGCCAGCGCGGCTGGTTGTCCAGCTCATTGCTTTCTGCCCCTGCTGTGTGACCTTGAGCAAGTTACTTTACTTCTCTGAGCTTAGATTTTCATTTGTAAAGGATGATTGTACAGCTTGGCATAAATATTTGATGGATCATAGCTTCTCTGACTGTCATACTGTGGGGAACACACAGAGATGTGCTGACCAGATCCCCCTTCAGGGAAGCACGTGTCACCCAGCTACAGGGCATGGGGGGCAGGGTGGCAGCACAAGCCTCCAGTGGTTAGCTATGGTCAGCCTCAGCTGTGAAGAGCAACTTTGCCCCAGGCCAGGCCCCTCCTAGAGCAGCCCCCATCAGTGACTGTGTGAGGAAGACACTGGGCTGGACAATGGGCACTGCTCCCTCCAGAGCTCCCTTGAGGTTGTCTGAGCCTTTACTGGGCCTCACAGTCCCACTTCTGCCTCTGCCCAATCCTGCTCCTTGCCCCTTCCTTTCACACGTGTTGATCCCAAATAGACAATCTCTTCCTCTTCCTCTGGAGAGCCCAGCTTACGTACATCTCACTATTTGGAACTGGTGTGACCAGTGCAATCTGCCTTGGGCCCAGATTTGGTTCCTAATCTCCCTGGGTTACCCTGGCAGGCCTACGATGTCTGCAAACCACCAATGCTGGGGAAGGGGTTGCCAAGGCCATGGCAATTGTGGGTCAGAGGTTGGAGTGGTCTTTGCCTGGCCCAGAAAGGTGCCGGATTCATCGGCCCCTCCAGGAACCCTCCCTTCTTCCCTCCCTTCCTTCTTCTCTCATTTATGGAGCACCCATTCTGGCCGGCCGCTGCGTCAGGCGTGAGGGCTCTGGGACCGTTGGGATAGGAGGCTCAGAGCGAGAACAACTCAGTTCAGTACAAGTGCTCACTACAGATGCACACGGGGGCCACAGGGTCAAGGGAGGTTTTCTGCAGAAGGAGACAGCTTCACTGAGTCTCGAAGGACAGATAAGAATTGGGCAGCCAAAGAGGGTGGGGATGGGAATGTTCCAGAGAAAGGGGGTGCTCATGACACCCTGGACTAGCTACTCACAGACCTTTGATCCTCTGGGTAGTTGCCAGTTTCCTGTGAAAACCTCTTTGCTTCCTAAGGACTTAAGTTCAAAGAGTCAGGGGAACAACCCGTGGACCTGGCCTCCTTGCAGTTAGTGCCCCAAAGATGGTCATGGAACTGCCCTTTGCCCTCCTCTTCTCTCGTCCCAGCTCATTTCATCTTTCTCTGCAGATCCTATGCTGCAGCCCCTTCACCACTCTCACACGTTATCCTTTTTCCGGTGCCCCACAGGCCCCTGACTCTGCAAATGCACAGCAGAACAGAAAGCCCTTAACATCACCTGCTGGACGCAGAGGCAGGCCTGGGGCTGGTGTTCTCACCCCTCACATGGTGCCTCCACTTCCCTCTACCCACTGAGATCCCCACCCTTCTCTAGGCTATGGTGGGAGCTGACCCTTGTGCAAAGAATCCCCACAGTGACTTGCTACTAACAGAACCTTATTTCCCCACAGAGTTCATTGTAAAATCCGTGATTATTTCCAAGGATGGCAGAGAAACCCTTAACAGTCTCGGTCTGCATGGTGGTGCCCCAGCTGCTTTGCAGGAAATGGGGGCTAACCCCACCACCTAGTAATTCACCACACTTCTCCTTAATCTCCTCGTCCTCTTTTTTTTTTTTTTTTTCTTTTAGCTGCTTTATTGAGATATAATTCACATTCCATAAAATTCAGGCATTTAAACTGTATAATTCAATGGCTTTTAGAATATTCATAGACTCATGCATCTGCCCCTTTGCTGTGCAAGTTGGCAGCTCCTCCCACTCGTGGGCTAAAGACATGTTTATTGTGGTATGCCACTGAGGCTTTGTGGCTATGGCTATTTGTTACCCAGCATTATTGTGGCCCAAAATAACAATGATCTCATTTGTTTCTTAGCACAATTCTGTGAGGGCGGTAGAATAGGATAAAATCTAAAGAGATTAAAATAGAGGAAAGGGAGGAAATTAGCATGCATTGAACACCTACACTGAACCAAGTTCTAGGCTTAGAATTTTTGCATAATTACTATTTTGTTTGATTCTCGCAACAACCCTGTGAAGTTGTAGCATTACAGGGAGGAATCCTTCAGCTGCAAGTAACTGCATACCCAACTGTCAGTGTCTTAATGGAATAAAGATTCTTCAGTTTAAGATAAGAAGCCTGGAGTGATAAGCAATCCCATGGTTGATCCAACAGCTTAGCAAAATGATCAAGGACCCAGTTTTTTTCTATCTTTATGTTCCACCATTCCTGGTGATTTATCTTTTCTTTCTTAGGCTTATCACTTAATGGTTGCAGAATGACTGCCACAGCTCCAAGCATCACGTCATCACCCAACCTCATTCATGGTAGGAAAATGGGAGCAGGACTCTTGACATATCAGGAATAAAAATCCTTTCCAGAAGCACCCCCTGCCCTGCCCCAGCCTTCCCTTATATCTCATTGGCTAAAATCAGATCACATGATCCTCCCCTAAATGAATCAATAACAAATAGCAAATGACACAACCTACTTGGATTAAATTAATTGCAATTTATCCACTGAAGTAGCAGGAGGGACCCTCCTTCCTAAGCATGTTGCATCTAAACAAATTCAAAGGAGAAAGAGAGAATGGCTGGTGGGTGGAAAACAAACAGTGACACCCACAGGTATTATTCCTCTCACTTTACAGATAAGGAAGCTGAGATTTGGGAGTTTTCAAGTAAGTTGCCCATGGTCATCCAGCTAAGAATTAGCAGAGCTCAGATTCAAGCCCAGTTCTGTCTGGCTTAAAGAACTTTCTACTCCATTGTCAGAGTCTTTGGCCAAATTTACAGAGCTAAGTGCCAGAGCAGGGCTAGAACTGGGGGAATCTCCATTGGGAGCTTTATCCTCACCCCAAGTGCCCGGACACCCCCTTTACATGTGCAATGCTATCACAAAGCTCCCATCCTCCTTCTTGCCATATTCCCTTATTTCCAGTGCTTCCGAAGTGGCCACAGTGCCACAATTTTGGTGCATACAGGAAGTGCTCCTACCCTGTAATATATTCCAGCCTGAGAAGCTTCCAGTTGGGGCCTTGTGATTTTACTGTCTTCCTAACTCCTTTCTGGCTCCCAAAGAAGCATCCCAGGGATGTCCCCTTCTGTACCATGGAGCTGGTATTCCATCATGCTTACCGGTTACTCTGTACTAACTTTAGGAGCCTGAGATCAATTTGACAGCCGGAAAGACCCTCTGGACAACTCCCACTCTACTCTCTTCTTACCTGCCACTGGGCTGGGAGTTCCCTGGTATTTCACTCAGAACTGTCACAGGGCCTGTGAAACAGATTCCTACTCCTTTATGGATAGTTTCTTCCTAGGAGAAAACACAGACACACTCTAAAAGGTTTGTAGTGGCCACTCGGGCTTCCTTTGTCTGTCCCAACCCACTCTCCCCAGCTGGAGACGTCCTCCTAGAATGGACAGTCACCTAAAGTGGTAGCCACCTGGCCCAGGCCATCTGCACCCATTCCTTTCCTGGAGGAAACACGTATTCCCGAGGATGGAGTTTCAGAAGCTCAAGGAAAACTCAAGGCAGACGTCACACACAGGTTGGGACTTGGAAAAGATGCAATGGTCAAAGAACTACATGACCAAAGATAAAAAACAGAGGGGAAAATCCTCACGATCATCTAAGCCGATGATTTTCAAGCTGGCAGAACTTTGTCTTTCAAATGAGATGTTTACCTAGAACCCCAAGATACCAAATAAATACAAGCGAGGCCACTCGAATTAAGCAGGGGTGGTGGACTTGGAGTGCGCCCTCAGCAGAACCCCAGGGCTCTGTGAACAGAATCTGAAAACTATTACTGTTGTGGAGTCTTTAATCTGACCAGTGGGGAAATTGAGGCCCAGATAAGAGAAGGAATTTGTTGTGCAAAATGGGCAGATTGGAGATGCAGGAAACTATATACCAGAACCAGAGACCAAGGCTTGGCAAAGGTCTCCAAAGCTAGAGCTTGGGGGGCTGGGGAGGGAGCCAGGCCTGGGCGCTCAGAAGCAGTGGTTGGCTTCCTTGGATAGAACTACAATAGAAGGCTCTGGGGCCTGAATGAAAGGCCCCCCACCCCAGAGGAGAGGCCAGGCTTTCATTGTTTTTCTCTCCCAACCAGACCTTGCAGAGGTATATCAGGGCAAACCTTCACCACACTCAGCTCTTGTCAGCCATTTAACCTCCTGAATAAAATATGAATCCCTCACCGAGAACAGTTCCACAGTGGAAAGTCAATTGAAACTGATCCAAGGTTAACCTGAGGCCTTAATTTTGTGCTGCGATAGGCCCAACAAAGGCCCTGACTTGTCCTTCTCTTCCCTGCCCCCCTCCCAGTCTAAGAAGACCTTGAGGTGTGGGGCGGTTGTTTTGTGCAAATGTGGAAGGGAAAGAACAAAGCTGGGACCTCTTAGGGCAAAATATGAGCAGCAAAGCTATGGTGCCTAAAGGGATCCCCAGACCAGCAGCACTGGCAGCCCCTCCCCACCCTGGAAGTGGTCAGACCAGCTGAGTCTGGGGGTGGGCCCAGCAGTCTGGGTTTGAACAAGCCCTCCAGGTGGTCCTGATGCAGCCTCAGGTTGGGGGACAGCGACCTCAGCACCCCCTGCTCCTGGCTAGTACAGCAGCGGTGGGTTAAGGGACTCAGGGCCTGTTTGAGGGCGGCTGACCCGTTTGTCAGAAAGCAAAAAGAATCTCATTTCAAAAATAACAATTGTTGGCCAGGATGCAGAGAAATCAGAACCCTTAGACATTTCTGGTAGCTGCTGCTGTGGATAACAGTTTGGCGTTTCCTCAAAAAGCTAAATATAGAGTTACCATTTGAGCCAGCATTTCACTCCCAGGTATATACCCAAAGGAAGTGGAAGCAGGAACTCAGAAGGACTGTAAGTAGTGACCAGATACACTGGCTTCTTTCACTTAGCGTAATATCCAGGTTGTAGCATGTGCCAGAACCTCATCCCTTTTCATGCTGACTAATACTCCACGTGTACATTTTGTTTATCCAGGCATCTATTGATGGATACTTGGGTTGTTCCCATCTCTTGACTATTGTGAATAATAGCCCACCCTTAGCCCACCGCTGCTGTACTAGCCAGGAACCGGGGGTGCTGAGGTCGCTGTCCCCCAACCTGAGGCTGCTGTGAACATTGCTGTACCTAAGAGGCAGGGACTTTATTTGACTCTGACAACAGCTCTGTGAGTAGTTAGTGTTATATCTGACCAAAAGAAACTAAAGCCACACACCTGGTGCTTGAACTAAAGGCCCATGTCACTCCCTTCTAGGTGGCCGTCCAGCTTCCAGAGTGAGCCAAGCTAGCCTTTCTCTCAGTGCTGCCCCATTTTTCCTTTGCCTTCATTTATGGCCCATACCACAGGGCACTGTAATTTCTCTGGGCACCTGTTTGTATTCCCAGCTTCTTAGACTGAGAGCCCCACACAGGTGGACAAGGACTGTGTCTGACCTTCCCCAGGTCCCCCACTAGTGCCAGGCTCACCGTGGGTGCCAAACTGACCTTTGAATGGGGTCATCCATAGAAGGCTCTAGACTGCTGTCTGGGAGCAGGACCAGCACAGGCACAAACCTCATGAGGGAAATTGCATCCCGGAGTTCAAGTTTCCATCTTCCTTTGGGGGCCTGGCCAAAGGTCAAAAGGAGGCTTGGAGGAGGCTTGCATTGCCCACCCTCACAGTGGCCCTGCTGGAATCAAGTGCTGGCCGACCTGCCTCTTCCTGCTCTTACCAGGGTCTGCCGTGAGGGCTTCTGTTCAGGGTCCTGAATTCAGTGGAGAACAAGTGAAAACTCAAACTCTGTCCTCGGAAAAATTCTAAGCCCAGCCACATTTGATTTTTTCACCACGCAGAAAGTTTTGCATATAATATAATATCAGTGGATTGTAAAGTTTACCAATGAAGTCCCCGAAATGGACCCCAGATATGAGGGAGCAACTAGTGTAAATAGCACAGAGAAGGCACTGGGGTTTCTGGTTGGAAAGAGGGTCCACAGTGAATCCTGCGGGAGAGTCCAGACCATCCCTCCCCAAAGTTTCGGGTCACCCTGATATCCGCCCCACCTCTTCCTCGGCCCACCTTCTCTCTGGCTGGGAGCACCTCTGCTCTCCCCTGCAACAGTTAGCCACAGAGCTTTATCTAACGTGAGTTGTTTTGCATTTGCTTCATTAGGAAGCCTTTTAAAATGCATTTTTCAGGTCTGTGTTCAGTACAACGTGTCTCCAAACAAAAATTTTCAGGCAAATCACTTTCAGAAGGTTAGCTGTTTTTATTCCTTCCCACCCAGCCTTGTTGGTGCAAACCACAGGAGAACGTTATAACCTATAAAGGAAATTTGGAACACCCAGGTGCCCTGACCTGCCGAATTATCTCCGCTACGTCTAACTAGTTGGGATCCCTGGCTAGCAGCTATGCTGCTGGACTGGAAGATAGGCTGTGAGATGTCTGTACCTCCTTCCTGACCCCAGAACCAGGCTGATTTTGATCACAGTGATAAAAATAGCCCTACATAGGCCAGGTGCAGTGGCTCACACCGGTAATCCTAGCAGTCTAGGAGGTCGAGGCAGGTGGATTGCTTGAGCTCTGGCGTTTAAGACCTGCCTAAGCAAGACTGAGACCCCATCTCTACTAAAAATAAAAAAACTATGGCTTGGCGCCTGTGGCTCAACGGGCTAAGGCACCAGCCACGTACACCTGAGCTGGCAGGTTCGAATCCAGCCCGGGCCCGCCAAACAACAATGACAGCTGCAACCAAAAAAATGGCCGGGCGTTGTGGCGGGCACCTGTAGTCCCAGCTACTTGGGAGGCGGAGGCAAGAGACTCGCTTGAGCTCAGGAATTGGAGGTTGCTGTGAGCTGTGATGCCAGAGCACTCTCTCCAGGGTGACAGCTTGAGGCTCTGTCTCAAAAAAAATAAAAATAAAAATAAAAAATAAAAAAACTAGTCAGACCTGCTGGTACACGCTTGTAGTCTCAGCTACTTGGGAGGCTGAGGCAAGAGGATTGCTCAAGCCCAAGAGTTTGAGGTGGCTATGAGCTATGATGACGTCAGAGCACTCTATACAGGACAACAGAATGAAAAAAAAATAATAGCCCTACGGAGGAGTTATTTTCTCAGTGTTACAGAGAATGAAAAGGGGGCTCAGAGAGACGAAGGTGTCCCGTAAGGTCATTTGCGTGACCATCTGATCGTCTGACTAGGTGAGAAGGGCCACACTGCAGGTTTATAATCTTCTGCTAGTTAAAAATTTTAAGGGAAAAGAAAACACTTGGAAGTTGGATATAGGTCCTAGCACTGGTCTAGATTTTTCCAGATGCTGTAGTTTGATGAGGTCAAAGGCCCAGGCAGTGTCAGGAACAATTGTGGGGAGAGGGCTGACTATTGGGCTCCAGATCAAGTGTCCAAGTTCATGGCTGCTGCCTTCACATGGTGACATTTGAATCCAGCCCTCCTGACCCTAATCATCACGTGAAGCCCAGCCCTAAACCTAGGGCCCCAAACACTCTTTATCCCACAGGACTCCTTGACTATAATTATCACCCAAAGCTGGACCCTAACCCACCCCAATGAGAGAAGTGGTGTATCTGACAGAGGGGCCGCAGGAACAACTGAGCCTTCTGCTCCAACAAGGGCTTCTGTGGGTTCTGTGCAGATATTTTCCTTTTAGAAGTGAGACAGAGAGCAGCACGAGATTCTCTTCTGAGCACAGGGCCTGATGTCCACAGAGGACCTCCTGTGTCCTCAGATCATTTGTAGCCCTGCTCTCCCATCCAGCTTTCTGTGCCCATCCTCCTCCTCCTCTGCCTGACGTTACCTGCACAGACTCAGGGAGCTCTTGAGTCAGGACCTGCTGCTCCCCGGACTGCTGCCCAACTCAGTCCTGGGATAGAGGCAAGTAAAGAAGGCACCCAACCCAATGCCTTGCGCATGGTGGGAACCCAATAAATGTTTGCTGAGTTGGGGATTTGAAAAATGTATCATGGGGATGATCTAGAATCTGAAAGAACAACAGACTTGCTTTGGAATCTACTGGCTCCAAAGGAGTAAAGGCCTGTCCTGGCCAGAGGAAGGTTCATAGCAAAGCTAATAAGTTTATGACTGAGTCCCTCTATTTGCAAGGGCCCCCTCTTGAGCCCTGTACCTAATTTTGTGTCAGCAATTTTGTATTATTTTTTTCTTATAGAAGTCATCCAAGGCTTCCCCAAACCTGGGCCCATCCCTGGTCTTGACACTCCAGCTTTGCAAATATTGGGACCATTGTCTCTGAGGATAGAATCTCAGAATTAGGTGGAATCTCAAAAGATTATCTGATTCATCCCTCAAGCAGGTAGATCTATCAATTCCCCAGAACTCTTTTCTTAGGGATCTGCAAGGGTAGATTACCTTGTTTTAGGCCTTTTTTGTGCTATTGTAACAGCATACCACAAGCTGGGTAATTTATAAGCAATAGAAGTGTATTTGACTCACAGTTCTGGGGCCAGGTAAGTCCAAGGTTAAGGAAGGGGCTGCGTTTAGTGAGAGTCTCATTCTTGCTGTGCTATGAATGTAAAGGCAATGCATGATGGGATAGCAAGAGCCCTCCTGGCTCCATCACCTCTTCAAGGCACCACCTCTCAATACTGTTGCACTGGGGATTGAATTTCCAACACATAAACTTCGAGAGCCACATTCAAACCATAGCACACCTCTTATAATTGCCTGTTTTAATGTCTGAGTCCCTTAAAGTCGAGAAATTTCTCCATAGGTTTGCCTGCTATCTCTCCTACTCTAACTAAACATCTTCTTCTTCTTGTTCAGGCTTTGGGGAGACCACATCTCCCATTCCCCTAAGGATGTTGGCATGTTCCCCAGAAACCTGGTAGGAAGGTAGCATATACATGTGACATGTACAATGTACACGAGACAATGTAACATATTTACATACCCATTCTCCCCAGCACATTTAGAAAGACCATATTTCCCATTCTTCTTTGTAGGTGACTGGGACCACGTGATAGAGTTCTGGCCAAGGAGATGTGGGTGGAAGTGATATAAACCATTTCAGTCTTGGCCCCTAAAAGTATCTTGCATGGCTACAATTTTCTCTCACCCTATGCAGAACCTTGGGAAGCCGTGTGTTCCAGATGCTGTAGTTACAAAACAGATGTAGCCTGGGGCCCAGGGTCCCGAGCTTCAGTAGGATGATGAAGTGAGGGAGGAGAGAGTCTCTGCTGTGTTCACCCAGTGATAGTTCAGTGTTAGTTACTACTGGGGCCGTAGATCAACCAGTTCCGATGTATATAGTCTTAGTCTCTTCCCTACCCCGCCCTCAAACTTGAGAGTCCTCTTTTATGGATGCTAACAACTTCATACTACATAAAATACGAGGGGGCACCAGAACAGAAACCCCTTGAGGGAATCTGAATTCAAATGAATAAGCCAATCCTGAGTCTCCCCCTCTCCCAGTTAAACAGCACCTACACCTTCAATTTAACCCTGGATCGAACTTTCCTTTGGATCATCCGTCTTCTTTCTCAGGATTTCCTTCAGTCTCCCACACCTTTTTAAAGAATCAGTGGCCTGGATTAGAAAGGTCACTCCATTAGTAACAAAATCGAGTGTAGAATGCAGGTAGAACCCCCACTGGTGTCCCCTTATGTCTGTAGCTGCAAAAACACACAAGAGAGCTTTAACCGTCTGTAATCCCACATCCCAGACGTGGCAAACTGAGCACTTCGATTTATTGTTTCTCTCTGAAACCCCATCCAAATGAGAGTTAAGGAATAAAACAAAAAGGTATTAGCCCACAAGAACAAAAGAATGACAGAAAACAGCAGAAGACAAAAGATGTCAATAGATTTTCAGAAGCTAGAAAGCAGGCGGAGCTAGAAAGCATGCAGGCTCTGAAGACCAGGTGCCTACTCGGGGGGCTGCTGCTGAGAACACAGTCAGTTCAAACTGCTGCATCTTGGCAACGCCCAGATACAACAAAGGATAAGGATAAGTTGTAGAAAGGAAAACCAAGTGATTGGGTGAAAGTCAGTATTCAAAGCAGCTGGACACCCCAAGTTCCCATTCCCACTTGGTACAGCCAGGAGACAACCTTTGCCCTCCTCATCAGGAGGTGTTTTTCTGCAGAGAAATTGAGGGTCTAAACCCATGTCAATAGGAATAGTGGAAAGGAGGGGCACCACAGTGAAAATAAGAAGATCGAATGAAAGTATCTACTAAATGGTTGCACCCACACCCCAGCCCCTACCATCTCCAAGGATATTGGCAGCCAGAGCTGCATCACCCCAACCCCACTTCACTCATCCATCCTTCCTCCATATAGGAAGTTGGTGGAGTCTTCTCTAGAGAAGTTGACTGGCTGCTAGAAAAGAGTCAGAGTTACTGACATTTGGGGCCTCCCCAAAGAAATGGCCAGGACCTATGACAAATGATACATTTGCACACACAAAGTCCAGATGGCTTTTTAGTATTTTACACTTAAACAGTAATGGACTGTAAAGGATAATCAAGAACTTGAGGAAAGACAGGAACTAAAACCAATTGGCCAAAACCCAAGAGAAATTCAGACAAAAGAAAATGTCAAAGAAATGGTCATTAAGAAGGATATTTCTGGCTGTACATGGTGGTTCATGCCTGTAATCCTAGCACTCTGGGAGACTGAGATGGATGAATTGCTTGAGCTCACAGGTTCAAGACAGGCCTGAGCAAGAGTGAGACCCCCATCTCTAAAAATATCCAGGCGTTGTGGCAGGCGCCTGTAGTCTCAGCTACTAGGGAGGTTGAGGCAAGAGGATCACTTGAGCCCAAGGGTTTGAGGTTGCTGTGAGCTATAATGCCATGGCACTCTACCCAAGGTGACAGAGTGAACTTCGAAAATAAGAAGATTTTTCACCCTTGATACTAGTGATTAACAGAAAAAAAAATCCAAATTTCATTTAAAAAAATATAAAGAGGTTTACTCTGAGCCAAATATGTGTGACTGGCCCAGAGCACATAGTCTCAAGAAGTCCTAAGAAAATCTGTCCACAGTAGCTGGGTTACAGTTTGGTTTTATACATTCATGGAAACAGACAATACAGGTAAAACCTTAAGTCAATATGTGGAGGGCAGATGTTGGTTCATTCTGAAAAGGCAGCGTATTAGGTGGGGTGGAGGGACATACAAGTTATAGGCAGGTTTTAAGATTCTCAATTTGTAATGGATTAAAGAACTGAAGCTTTGTCTAAAGACTTTGAATGTTCTAAGGCAGTGGTTCTCAACCTTCCTAATGCCATGACCCTTTAATACACTTCCTCAGGTTGTGGTGACCCCCAACCATAAAATTATTTTCATTGTTACTTCATAACTGTACTTTTGCTACTGTTATGAACCGTAATGTAAATATCTGATATGCAGGAGACCCCCCAAAGGGGTCGGGACCCACAGGTTGAGAACAGGGGCTGTTCTAAGATTAGGAAGTCTGTTAATCAGAGACAAGCCACCAAACATTTATTGAAATTCAAGTGATCTGTTAAGTAATAAACTGATGGCCTACAGGTGTACTTTAAAGTTGCATTGTATAGTCTTAGGGCTGTTAATGAGTTACAAATATCTCCAAGACACAAGAAGGGTTAGGACAAGGCATGTCTGGCCTCCCTTCTTGTGGCCAGCATCTCAGCTTAGGGTATTTCTGGAGTCTCGTTTGCTAACAACAGATCCCTTCAGTTACCTGGAAGTTTTAAGATTTTATTTTGCTTCACACCAGAACAAAGGACTATACAAAAAAAGAATAATCCTAACCCTAACCCTGTACACTCTGAAAATTTACTAAAAATCATTGAATTATACGCTAAAAACGATGTTTTATGGCATGTAAATTGTACCTCATGAAAGCTGTTTTTTTAAGGGATAATCAGAAAAAAAAAGAGGAAACCCTTGAATATTGAAAATATGAGGGCAGAAATAAAATAGTCAATAGAAGAGTCTGAAAGATAAGATCAAGGAAATCTTTCAGGAGGTGGCGGGGTGGGGGAGGAAGGCACAGAAAACAAGAGGAAAAAAGTAGAAAAAGTAGAAGATCCATTTCTAAAAGGCCCCCCCAAAAAGAATTAGAAAATATTTCTATATGAAGAAAACGAAGGGGAGTCCACTAGCAAAGAAATAATGCAAAGATCTTCCCCAAGATGGAACGACCTGCATTTATAGTTCAAAAGCTAATTGAGTCCCACGCAATGAATGAAGACCCAGGCTAATGTTATGGTGTTGTGTGTGAAGATAAAAGGTTTTGAAAGTTTCCAGAATGCAGGGGAAACAGATTACATTTTAAAAGATGAATGCTAAGCATGCGTTCAACCTCTCATTGGCAACTTCTTATTCTAGAAGTCAGAAAACAAGAGAGCACTGTGTTGAAAATTGCTCTACTACAAGGCAAAACCAAAACAAAACGAAAAGCCCCATAAATTTTAAAAGGCAAATCTTTGATAAGATCAACATGTATGTGTGTGTGCACACGAACGAGGGTGTGAGTTTGTGTATGTGAGAGGGAGAGAATGTCTACTGGTCTCTTCTGGTTTTTCTCAACACACACACCTCTCGCCCTGGCCTTCAATCTCTCTAGAGGGGTGTGTGTGTGCTGAGAAAAACCAGAGGAGATGAATGTAGACATTCTGTCTTTCTCTCTCCTACCACGTACTGCTTTCCCTTTCCTGTTCCCTCTTGCATGGTGGCTCTCTTAACTTGCTACCCCATAGAACTGAAGAAATATTTTTTCTAATGACTTCCTTCTGTTAAATCATTTTATGTTCTCTGTTTTCCATTCTCAAAGCAAGCAAGTGGAACGCTTTACGTTGCTGCATTATGAAATCAAAATTAAACCGTCGTTTTGCTTTTTCCCTTTGTGGCCTCAGAGTCTCCCTGGATTTCTGCCTGCTAAGCTTGTCTCTTGCCTCCCCGCTGGTGTAGTTCAAGTTGTGTCAGTCCCTTCACTTGGGGCTCCACTAGTTCAAAGAGCAAACTCATCAGGTATGTTGAGAGACCATTTCAAACAGTCTCACCTAGTTTATTAGAAAATAAGAGCTTAGGTCTTTGATCCTTGTTAGAGCTCAGAAACTAATACCCCCGAATATGGTACTTCCATATGCAGAACTGAAGAAGACGCTCAAGGTCCCCCTGACCTTCCCACTTCCCACCATCTCTCCCAAAGACAGGGGGAAGTTGTTCTCTGAACTTCTTTATCTGCCTAAAGCCAGACCCTCTAAGGAGAACAAAGGGTCCCCTCCTCTTTATCTCATTACCTATTGCAGAACACAAGACCAAAAAGGAAACTACCCCTGAACAGACCCTTTCACAAGATGATGTTTGTCTCTCAGGTTCATTCAAATTCCAAGAACTATTTACAAGTTCCCCCATCCATTCATTCTTCCTTGAAATTCTTTATTGCCCCTCAACAGAGTTATCTCCATTCCTATAACCTTCTAATGTTTTGCCAGGATGGTATACAAGCTTCTGAACCCCTTTGTGCATCGGGTAATCACTCTGTGGTTCTTCCTGAGTACATGTTAATAAATGTGATGCCTTTTCTCCAATTAATCTGCCTTTTATGAGTTAATTTTTCTTTTTTTGTTTTTGTGAGACAGAATCGCCCTCTGTCACCCTGGGTAAAGTGCCATGGCGTCATAGCTCACAGCAACCTCAAACTCTTGCTCAAGGGATCCTCTTGCCTCAGCCTCCCCAGTAGCTGGGAATACAAGTGCCCACCACAATACCTGGCTAGTTTTTCTATTTTTAGTGGAGATGAGGTCTCACTCTTGCTCAGGGTGGTCTTGAACTCCTGAGCTCAGGCGATCCACCCACCTCAGCCTATCAGAGTGCTAGGATTACAGGTACGAGCCACCATGCCTGGCCCGCACGCAGCCATAAGTAAATTTTTCAGTGAACCTTCAGAAGATGAAGGGGAAATTTTTCCCTGGACCCCTACAATTTTTGGCTCTGTGAGCTCAGCTCTTCTGGAAGCCACAGTTAAGGGAACCCTTATGAGCTGGCAAAAGGGTGAGAATTTCTTGCTAACCAGGTTCCCTCCCTCTCTTTGTAGAATCCTGTCTAGTGTAGGAGTGAGGAGAAACTTGCCTTTCCCCTGAAAGTTCACTGAAAGAACAACTCTGATAATTAAGGCAGATTTATAAATGTAAAGATTTATTTACCGTGCACATGGCTACCCAACACCCAATGCCGTTCAGATATATACACACCTCTCGGAAGGGAGGAGGGCTGACGAGGAGTACAGGTGATGAATGATTACTAAAGACCATGAATAGATACTGGAGAGAATAAATGGATAGGGGAAGATTGACTCCTAATTGATTCTCTTCGGAAATTAAATGAACCTGAGAGACAGGGACCAAGTCTGGTTGAATTCTTGATCTTCTTTACTGCAATATATTGAGAAAACAGGAAGGGGAAGAAAAGGCAAGTGTTCTTTCTGATGGGTCTGTCTAGTTTTATGCAGATAGAGGGAAAGGTCCTTCCAGTGTTTCTTGGGGACGCATACTAGTACCATGGCTTGCCTTAGAAATTCTTTTGACAAAATTAAAGAGTAAAAACCTGATGTATAACTAAGTTAAAATCCTTAGTACACTCAAACTGACTGCTTTGGATGTTACGTGGGATTCGCAGTGAAGGCTTCTCCACGTTGGTGATCAAAACTTCTCACTTTCACCAACAGGAGGCTGCATTCAATTCCAAGCAGGGAACCAGTCCCATTTGGTTCGATGTTTGTGTGACATTGACCTGGCGTGGGGTGGGTGCCCTTTTATTGATCCTTTTCTCTACCATGAACTGTTTTTGATTTCCTGACTTCTTCCCTCTTTGGGGTCACAGGAAGCTTTTGGGTCTCTGTGTCTAGATGATCAGCTGAGAAGCTGAGACCCTAGAGAACTTGGCCAGACAGAAATGTGGGTTGTACCTCATTTCAGCCAGTAAAACCTTTCCTTTCTTTCAGCTGTCTTTGGGGTTATTTTGGATCTTGTGAGGACCGCTTTGTACCTCTTTGGAGACATCTCATTCATCCTTGGTTAAGTCGTAACCTCGGTTAAGACTTAACTAGTTTCACTTGGGGGGGTACCTTCGGGAAAGAAGATCAGCAAAAGCCAGGAATATCAGTTGTTTTTCCTGAATAAAATCTGATAAGATATGAGAAAGGTGTTTTTGTAAAGAGTTCTATGGTTAGAAGTCAGCTTAATTAAAAGCTAACGTTCAAGATAAAGACATTTACTGATAGGCCTTGCTGATTTTTCTCGTGGGGGTGCTGGCTTGGAAAATAAGTTTTCAGTCAACTGAAATCCCTTTTTGAAAAGTGTTTGATCCCTTTCTTTGCTGCCTTTCTTAAAGATCGTCTCCATTTCCTCACACTCCTCCCTACTCTTTTTTCCTCTTTGCCGTCTTTGTTGCCTCATGAAAGGACCTGGGGGGGACTTTTAGTGACTCAGGCCCTTAAGGAACACAGAAAAAAGCATCGCTCACCCACCTTCTGGGGTCTTATGTCTCCCTGTGGTGGTGTGGACAGGTTCTTTTCATTCCTAAGACTCTACTCCTTTGTAGCGCATTACCTGATCTCTTTGGCTTACGGGGGTACTGAAAATTACCTTGTACTGTGACAGAGCACTTGACCTTTGTGTGTGTGTGACAGCTGGTGAGTCACTGTCAAGAGCTGCAGTTTTGGCAGAGACTGACAATGGTTGTAAATGGTTATTACCACAGGGGGGCTACTTGTTTCTTTGCACGTTTAGATAAAAAGGATGCAGTTTGAACACTTCGAAAAATATCTTTGTAACAAAGTGCACTATAAAAGCATTGTATGGCCTGGCATCTTTTTAGGGACCTGTGACTGGGGCCGGGTCCCACATGGACTTCTTGATTTTAAGAAGTCCTGCCAACTGCACCTGCTTTACACATATTTCACATATTTAAGTTAGTAGGCCTTGAAAACTACAAATGCTTTGTTGGCCCTGTTCCTTCATGGGCTCTGCCCAGAGCTCAATGGTTCAGTTTTAAAAAAAAAAATAGAGACTAAATTAAAGGCTACGTATTTCAATGAAATTGCTCTCCTTATAAAAAATCTTATGATAAATTGCTAAGATTTTGTGTTATCTTGTCTTCCATTTTTAATCTTTGCTTAACACCCAATCTCCTTGAAAAATGGCTTAAATTCTTTGTATTTTGAGATGTAAACTACCTTGTTTGCTCTAAAAGTCAGTGAGTTCTTCATTCATGTGAGACCAATAAACTTTAATCATTTCTATTTACAAAGGCACAGTGTGAATCCAATTATCGTTTTAAACTAGTGAGTTTAACTAGTTTCATGGTTAAAGTGTTTAACTCCGGCTTGGCATCTGTAGCTCAGCGGCTAAGGCACCAGCCATATATACCAGAGCTGGCAGGTTCAAATCTGGCCCAGGCCTGCCAAACAACAATGACAACTACAACCAAAGAGTAGCTGGGCATTGTGGCGGGCACCTGTAGTCCCAGTGACATGGGAGGCTGAGGCCAGAGAATCACTTAAGCCCAAGACTTTGAGGTCACTGTAAGCTGTGACGCCACAACACTCCACTGAGGATGACATAGTGAGACTCTGTGTCAAAAAAAAAAAGTTTTTAACTCAAAGCTATAACATCTTCATTTGCGTATGTCTACATCTTCATGTGTACATATGAATGTCTCTTTGTATACTGTCTACACGAGACCTAATTGACTTATAAATAAATGAGTACCCATAAATTAGGTAAATAAGCACAAATGATATTCAAGTCCAAATGTCTTTAGCAATCTTTGCTAAATAAAGATGGTTTTTAGTGGCCCAATGCAGTGGCTCTTGCCTGTAATCTTAGCACACTGAGAGGCCAAGACAGGCGGATTACTTGAGCTCAGGAGTTCATGACTGGCCTGAGCAAGAGTGAGACTCTGTCTCCACTAAAAAATAAAAATCTAGCCAGCCATTGTGGTAGCCACCTGTAGTCCCAGCTATTTGGGAATCTGAGGCAGGAGGATCACTTGAGCCCAAAGTTTCAGGTTGCTGTGAGTTATGATGACATAACCAGCACCAACCCCAGGAGTTACAGTCTCAAAAAAAAGATGGATTTTAAGTTTTGGGTAAAATAAAGTAGAAAAGTCTTCAGAATTTAATTTAGACCATTTTTTGCCTGGGTGTCTTAGTCAGGAAGGTTTATATTGTCTCTGTCAGATGTTTCACTTCTAAATTTTTCACTGAAAAGTTGGGTTACTAAGACTTAACATTACAAATAATATATATTGGCTTGGCGCCTGTAGCTCAAGCAGCTGGGGCACCAACCACATACACCAGAACTGGCAGGTTCGAATCCAGCCCGGGCCCGCCAAACAACAATGACAACTACAACCAAAAAATAGCTGGGCTTTGTGGCGAGCACCTGTAGTCCCAGCTACTTGGGAGGCTGAGGCAAGAGAATTGCTTAAGCCCAAGAGTTAGCGGTTGCTGTGAGCTGTGATGCCACAGCACTCTACTCAGGGCGACAGCTTGAGACTTTGTCTAAAAAAATAACATATATATATATATATATATATGTATAAAATGTATGTAATTAAAACTACTAGATGTAAAAGAAACAATTCTGTATACAAAGTGTATTAAGAAATAATTTTGATGAAAAATGTTATAAAAGGAAATGATATGTGGGTTTTATAAAAGGGAAGGTAATTTTGTCTAGAGATTTTTTTAAAGTTGTTTAAATTGAAAGAGAAAGTGGTAGATACATCTAACAGATATAGAAAGTTGGGGAAATAAAAATATGAGACAAGATGAGAAAACTTGTAAGAGGTTATAAAAGGTTTACAGAAATCTTACCTTTTGTGGTCAAAACTGATTAAGGTTGGATTAATTTGTTTGTAAGATTTTATAAAAATTACCTTTAGCATTAATAACACAGAGATGCTAAGGTACAAGTTGGTTTTCTCTTTTAAAAAGAAATAATTCATGTTTATCTTTTGAATAGACTGGCCCCCCCCCCAAAAAAAAGGTGAGTGAAGACTTGATGCCTATAGCTCAGTGGTTAGGGTGCCAGCCACATACACCGGGGTTGGAGGATTTGAACCTGCCCTGGACCTACTAAACAGCAATGACAACAACAACAACAAAATATCCAGGCCTTGTGGCAGGCGCCTGTAGTCCCAGCTACTTGGGAGGCTGAGGCAAGAGAATCACACACTGCTGCCTTGGAATCTGCTGAAGACCAAGACACTGACCCCTAATCATGGCGGGGGAGGAAGGAGGGAAGCAAAGGTGTCCAGTGGTGACATTTGGGGACGGCCCAGAGCCTAGGAACACAGGGCAGCGTGTGTCAGGTGATACCCAAGAAGGTATGGACAGAGGATGGGTGACAGCGCCAGAGCACAGAGACCTGCGCCAAGGTCAGTGGAGACCACAGCCGAATGACAGCTGAGTCTACCCTCGATAATGTTCTCTGGGGAGCAAAAACTATAATCACAAATGTTCTACAACTGGATTGTAGTCATAGTTGCATAGCTGTGTAAATGTACTTCCAATTGTTCACTTGCAATGGGTGCCTTATATGGCATGTAAATTACATAGTTACTTTGAAGAGAGGAGAAAACCTGAGCAATGGCCATCCAGCCTCTACTTGAATACTTTCAGTGCCAGGAAGCACAGTACCTTAAAGCAGCCTATTCCATAAACTCGCTCATAAACTTC
>CAUYRH010175915.1:0-17310 GCA_963574655.1 Perodicticus potto | reverse complement strand
CTGGGACTATAGGCGCCCACCACAACGCCCGGCCATTTTTTGGTTGCAGCCGTGATTGTTGTTTGGCGGGCCCAGGCTGGATTCGAACCCGCCAGCTCAGGTGTACGTGGCTGGCGCCTTAGCCCGTTGAGCCACAGGCGCTGAGCCGAAAAGCAATTTTCTTATCAACCAAGTTGACTAGAAAACTTTAGATTAGGCTCATTTTGGTAAAAATATTTCCAAAAAGTATCACTTTTTCTTTTAGATATTTTAAGTACAGCCAAGTGAAAATAAGTATATGGGTAAACATTTAATTTTTGTGCTTTAGGCTTATGAAGGATACAGTTCTTTGATAAAAAATATGAATTATTGAGTTACTAGATTTTAGGACTCATTATTCTTAGCTATATTATATTGATTCATATCTTCTACCTCAAAGAGTGTGCCATAATGTAAAAGGGAGGCTAACCCAAATAATCAGTAATTTATTTATCAGATAGGTGCCTGGCACTCTGCTGGACTCTGGTGAATACAGAGGAATATTCATTAGTGGAAGGAAGTTGGGGAAGGGAGCAGGTCAGAGCAAGGACATCAGCCTATCTGGAGCAAAGAGCAATTTATTAAGTGAGGGAGGCATCAGATAAGTAGGGTGGGGCTAAGTGGAACACTTCTGTGGAAACAAGTGGAAATCCAGGCCTGCTCTGTGTAACTACATTCTGTTTCTATTAAGAGTCATCCTTTGGAGAGAACATGTGTGGCACAAAGAACGTAGCCACTGGAATTAGCCCCAGGTTTGCATTCTGTGCCCCAGGTTTGTGTCTGTTATGACACACTTCTCAAAACCCATCAGTGGTTTCCCATTTCATTAAACTCCAAAGTCCTTATAATTGTTTACAAGGCTGCGCATTGGGGTGTGGTGCCTCCTGCCTGTAATCCCAGCACTTTGGGAGGTCATTATATCCTAGCATTTCCTGCCTAGGACAGGAAGATCATTTGAGGCAGGAGTTGGAGACCAGCCTAGGCAACGTCGAAAGACTTGGCTCTACCAGGGCGGCACCTGTGGCTCAGTGAGTAGGGCGCTGGCCCCATATACCGAGGGTTGGCGGGTTCGAACCTGGCCCCTGCCAAACTGCAACAACTACAACAACAACAAATAGCTGGGCGTTTTGGCGGGCCCCTGTAGTCCCAGCTACTCGGGGCTGAGGCAAGAGAATTGCCTAAACCTGAGAGCCGGAGGTTGCTGTGAGCTCTGATGCTATGGCACTTTACTGAGGGTGATAGAGTAAGGCTCTGTCTCTAAGAAAAAAAAAAAAAAGAAACAAAACAAAAAAAAGACTTGGCTCTACCAAAAAAAATGTTTTTACAAGGCCCTATATAATCTGGCTTTCCATTATTTCTCTGGCCACTTCTGTAATCTTACCCACTCTGTACTAAGCCTGCCAGGCTTCCTTGCTGTTCCTCCAAGTACTCTTGCCTTGGGGACTTTGGACTAATTACTCTCTTTGCCTAGCATATTTCTCTGAAGTAGGTGCCTGGCTTAATCTTACACTCCCTTTAGATCATTGCTCAGTGTCACTTTTGACAAGTCTCTCTGGGCATACTGTATAAACTGGTACCCTCTGCCCACACATGTCATTCCAGCTCTTGCCTAAATTTATTCTTCTTTATGCCACTTATCATGACCTGATGTATGTTTATTATCTATCTCTTTTCCTTAGAATGCAAGCTGCTTGAAAGCAAATGTCTTGTAGGGCAGCAATCCCCAACATTTTGGCTCTAGGGACTGGTTTTGTGGAAGTCAGTTTTTGTATGGATGAAGGGGATAGTTTTGATATGAGTCTGCAAACAATTGACTTACAGTCTCTGTGGAGTCAGACCTCTTGCTAATGATAATCTGTATTTGCAGCTGCTCCCTAGCACTAGCATCACTGTCTCAGCTCTACCTCAGGTCATCAGGCATTAGATTCTCATAAGGGACGTGCAACCTAGATCCCTCATGTGCGCAGTTTACAGTAAGGCTCATGCTCCTGTGAGGATCTAATGTCCCTGCTGATCTGACTGGAGGTGGAGCTCAGGCGGTGGTGCAGGCGTTGGGGAGTGGCTGTTTAAATACCGATGAAGGTTTTCTCCAGCTACTCATCTCCTGCTGGGCTGCCCGGTTCCTAACAAGATCCAGTTGAGAGTTGGGGACCACAGTCCTAGGGCACAGAACAGATAGAATAGTGTACTCTACTCAAAATGAATGGGCGAATGAGTTTTATAACTCTCATGAGCCTCAATGTGCCCATATGCAGTAACAGGCTGTTGAGGTCAAATAAGTTAATGCTTTTCAAGTACCTAGCCCGGTGTCTTGTACATAGTAAGTGCTCAGGAAAGTGTCTGCTCTCTTTCCTAAATTATTTTTATGGCTGGCCAGTTGATAGCTCTAATAATATCCTGATTACCATTTGACTTAGATAAGAAGCCATTCTAGGCTTGGCATCTGTAGCACAGTGGTTACGGTGCCGGCCACATGCACAGAGGCTGGTGGGTTTGAACCCAGCTGGGCCCAGCTGAGCAACAATGATAGCTGCAACAGAAAAATAGCCAGGTGTTGTGGTGGGCACTTGTAGTCCCGGCTACTTGGGAGGCTGAAGCAAGAGATTCACTCAAGCCAGTGGTTCTCAACCTTCCTAATGCCGTGACCCTTTAGTACAGTTCCTCATATTGTGGTGACCCCCAACCATAAAATTATTATTATTATTATTTTTTGTTGTTGTTGAGACAGAGCCTCAAGCTGTCACCCTGGATAGAGTGCTGTGGCATCACAGCTCACAGCAACCTCCAATTCCTGGGCTCAAGCGAGTCTCCTGCCTCTGCCTCCCAAGTATCTGGAACTACAGGTGCCCACCACAACGCCCGGCCATTTTTTGGTTGTAGCCGTCATTGTTGTTTGGCGGTCCAGGCTGGATTCGAACCCACCAGCTCAGGTGTACGTGGCTGACGCCTTAGCCCATTGAGCCACAGGCGCTGAGCCCATAAAATTATTTTTGTTGCTATTTCATAACTGTAATTTTGCTACTGTTATGAATCGTAATGTAAATATCTGATATGCAGGATGTATTTGGGCAACCCCTGTAAAAAGGGTTGTTCGACCCCCAAAGCGGTTGCAACCCAAAGGTTGAGAACCGCTGGCTTAAGAGTTAGAGATTGCTATGATTTGTGACGCTATGGCACTCTACTGAGAGCGATATAGTGAGACTCTGTCTCAAAAAAAAAAAAGGACATTTCACATGTTAGCAATGAAGAAAAGTGATTATTTAGATCAGGCATAATGCTGTCTTAAGCAGAATACAGTAATAAAGGTGCTTGTATTTTTCTATGGAACCATTAAGCTGTCAGAACTTCTAGTACTTCTAATTCAATAGAATAGCTATATTTTAGGGAAGTTTTATCAAAAGGCAAAGTTTATATCAAGTGAATCCTAAATTTTCATTACAAAATTATAATCTCATATTTGCTAGGAAAACATGGTCTCAAAATAAGGTAAAATTGTAAGCTGAAGTACTACAAACTTATATACTCTAGACTCTTGGGAAATTATTGCAATGATGCAGTGATTTTGGTGAGGGAGAAATAACTTGTACTTGCTACTAGGGACTGGATTGTAGAGTCACCCAAAAATCAAGTAGAAGAATTTTGCCTAATCCTTGCTTTTTTAAAATCAGGCTTAAGGACTATTAACATGTTAGTGTTATTGTAAGGTAACTGGTACGTAGGAAATTTTAGGTTGCTTTTTTACTGATCTTGATGACCAAATCAGAATTGAGGACAAGAGTATAACTATGACCCCAAAATTTCATTTTAAAGAGTGCCATTACTATGAAGTGAATTTGGAACAACTCCCCCTGCCTCCCCCCTTTTTTTTTGACTGGATCTCACTCTATTGCTGGGACCACAAGTGCCACCACAACGCCCTATTTTGTTTGTTTTGCAGTTTGGCTGGGGCCAGGTTTGAACCCCCCACCCTCAGTATATGGGGCTGGCACCCTACTCACTGAGCCACAGGCGCCGCCCACAAAATCATTGCTTTCTGCAACCTCAATCTCATGGACTCAAGCGCTTCTCTGGCCTCAGCCTCCTGAGTATCTGGGATTACAGGCGTAAGCTACCACACCTGGCTAGTTTTTCTTTTTCTTTTTTTTTTTTATTTTCTTGAGACAGTCTCACTATGTTGCCCTCAGTAGAGTGCTATGGCGTCACAACTCACAGCAATCTCAAACTCTTGGGCTTAAGCGATTCTCTTGCCTCAGCCTCCCAAGTAGTTGGGACTATAGGTGCCTACCCCAACACCCAAAAGTGCAATGGCAAAATCATTGCTTTTTTTTTGGTAGAGACAGAGTCTCACTTTATTGCCCTCAGTAGAGTGCCATGGTATCACACAGCTCACAGCAACCTCCAACTCCTGGGCTTAGGCGATCCTCTTGCCTCAGCCTCCCGAGTAGCTGGGACTACAGGTGCCCGCCACAATGCCTGGCTATTTTTTTGTTGCAGTTTGGCTGGGGCCGGGTTTAAACCCGTTATCCTCGGTACATGGGGCAGTGCCCCACTCACTGAGCCACAGGCGCCACCCCGCCCCCGGCTATTTCTTCATTGTAGTTGCATTGTTGTTTGGCAGGCCTGGGCCGGTTTGAACCCACTAGCCCGGGGTGTATGTGGCTGGTGCGCTAGCCACTGAGCTACAGGCCCCAAGCTAGTTTTTCTGTTTTTTTAGAGAAAGGGTCTTACTCTTGCTGGGAGTGGTCTTAAACTTCTGGCTTCAAGCACTCCTTCCACCTTGGCTTCCCAAAGTGCTAGGATTACAGATAAGAGCCACCACACCTGGCCAGGATAATAACTTTTTTCTTTCTTTAAGAAATAGGGTCTTACTCTATTGTCCATGGTGGAGTACAGTACAGCGGTACAATCATAGCTCACCGCAACTTTGAACTCCTAGGCTCAAGCAATCCTCCCACCTCAGCCTCCCACTCCTGAGTAGCTGAGATTACAGGTGTACATCACTATGCTCAGCTAATTTTAAAATGCTGTTTTTAGAGACAGGGCCTTACTGTGTTGCCCAGGGTGTTCTCAAAGTCCTGGCTTCAAGCAATCTTCCCACTGCTGTCTCCCGAAGTGCTGAGATTACAGTTGTGAACTACCATGGCTGGCCTTTGAACAATAATTTTTTTTTTTTTATTGTTGGGGATTCTTGAGTTTACAAAGAACCAGGTTACATTGATTGCATTTGTTAGGTAAAGTCCCTCTTATAGTTGTGTCCCGCCCCCAAAAGGTGTGTCACACACCGTGACCCACCAGCCCCCTCCCTCCTTCCCTCTCTCTGCTTTTCCCTTCCCCCACCCCCCTCCCTCAAACAGTAATTTTTAATTTTAAAATTTCAATAAGGGAGGGTTCTTTCATATTGGGGATGGGAGCATATTTTGTTTTGTTTTGTTTTTTGAGACAGAGCCTCAAGTAGTCACCCTGGATAGAGTGCCGTGGCATCACAGCTCACAGCAACCTCCAATTCCTGGGCTCAAGCGAGTCTCTTGCCTCCACCTCCCAGGTAGCTGGGACTACAGGCGCCTGCTACAACGCCCAGCCATTTTTTTGGTTGCAGCCGTCATTGTTGTTTGGTGGGCCCAGCTGGATTCGAACCCGCCAGCTCAGGTGTACGTGTCTGGTGCCTTAGCCCGTTGAGCCACAGGCGCCGAGCCGGGAACATATTTTGTAATTGTCCCTACAACAATCACAAATTATGGCTCGGCACTCGTAGCTCAGTGGTTAGAGCACTGGCCACATACACTGGGGCTGGTGGGTTTAAACCTGGTGCGGATGGCTCCGTGCCTGTTGCTCAGTGGCGAGGGTGTCAGCCACATACACCAGATTTGGCCGGTTTAAACCCAGCCTGGGCCTGCCTAACAACAATGACAACTACAACCAGAAAATAGCTGGCGTGTGGCGGGCGCCTGTAGTCCCAGCTACTTGGGAGGCTGAGGCAAGAGAATTGCTTGAGCTCAAGAGTTTAAGGTTGCTGTGAGCTGTGACACTATGGCTCTTGTGCCACATAGTGAGACTCTGTCTCAGACAAAACAAAACTACCAATCTCTATGAATGAATAAATCTCTCCCCTCTACCCACTAACCAGATAAAGAAAATGGAAACTATGTCCGGGCACGGTGGCTCATGCCTGTACCTGTAATCCTAACACTCCGGGAGGCCGAGATAGGCAGCTCGCCTGAGCTAACGAGTTTGAGACCAGCCTGAGCAAGAGCAAGACCCCTTCTCTAAAAATAGCTGAGTGTTGTAGCAGGCACCTGTAGTCCCAGCTACTGGGGAGGCTGAGACAAGAGGGTTGCTTTAGCCCAAGAGTTTGAGGTTGCTGTGAGCTGTGACACCATAGGACTTTACCAAGAGCAGCAAAGTGAGAGTCTGTCTCAAAAAAAAGGAAAGAAAGAAAGAAAGAAAATGGAAAACAAGGTGCAAAAGAAATGAAGGAGTCTATTCCTATTGTGAAATCAGTGAAGGACAGGGATCTTCAGAGTCCCAGGCAGGCTGGTTTGGTGTTAGACTATTCCTCCCTATTGACAGATGATCATTTCCTCTGGACCTCTGTTTTCTTGGCCCAGACTGGGGCTTTTTTTTTTTTTTTTAAATGAGTGTGTTGCCTAGAACTTGAACTCATGGGCTGAGTAGTCCTCCTACCTCAGTCTCCTAAATAGCTGGGACTATAAGCATGTGTCTCCACTGTGCCCAGCCAGGCTAGACCTTTAAATGTACAAGATGCAGACTAGATCCAGCTATGCACAGTGGAATCCTAGCTCTCTGGGAGGCTGAGCACGGTGAAATGCTTGAGCTCAGAAGTTTGAGACAAGCCTGAGCAAGAGTGAGACCCTGTCTCTACTAAAAATAGAAAAATTAGCCAGGTGTTGTGGTGGGCACCTGTAGTTCCAGCTTCTCAGTAGGCTGGAGCAGAAAGTCACTTGAACCCAGGAGTTTGAGATTTCAGTGAGCTAGGCTGACCCCATGGCACTCTAGCCTGGAGCAACAGAGTGAGACTCTGGCTTAAACAAACAAACATGTCCATTCCTAGTTTTAGCATCATATCTAGGAAAAGTTAGAAGGACATGAACAAAACCATATTTACTTGACTGAGTCATGACATATACAGCATAGTTGAAAGAACACAGCCATAGAAGTCTCATATACGTGGGGTAAAAATTATGCCCTTGTAGTAATTAATTGTGTATACTTGTATAAGATACTTAATCTTTCTAACTATATTTTCCAGTATGCAAAATGAAGGTATATATACTTCAGGCTATTATTCTGAAATTAATAAGAGGATATATAAAAAGCTCTTGATACAGTCCCTGGCACATAAAAGTGCTCAATTAGTGGTTAACTTATTATTAATAATAGATGTACATTGTTTTTCAAAAGATGTTTACTATATAAAAATTATTGTGTATTGGTGGATTTCAATGTTTTATTGTTGCAAATTGATATTTGGTATCAAGGTCCTTCCAGTAGTGTTGAAGTCTTTTTACTAGTGCCATAGGAGGTCTGGTTAGCAAAGGATGATAAGCAAAAGCACTGCTTTCTACTTGGTGACATAATTACTCCATAGGAGAAAGGTGAACCTTGTAATTATTTTTGGAGGAGTATATATGCCAAGGTTTTGATCATAACAGGGTTTCCATTAGTTGAGTTGCATATACTTATTCTGGATATAGAGACTGGTGCATCTGAGAAGTAGGGGGTTCATGATGAATGTATTTTTCATTTAAATAAATATTTTTCTCCTCCCTCCCCAGCTGCTCAGATAAAGAATTTGATGAGCCAACTAGGAACTAAGCAGGACTCAAGCAAGCTACAGGAAAATCTGTGAGTATCTTCTGAAGAGGGTTGAGTTTTGTGAGTGTCCTTTGAGGACATACTCGATGTCCTTGCTGCATGGCAGCTTAGGTTTTAGGTCTGTGAAGTCAGAATGAGAGCCAGTGGGTCATGAGGTAATAGCTGTACCTACAAGAGGGGGAACAAAGTGTATTAATGATCGTGATCTCTATTGCCTGTCAAAGTCTTTGAGCTCTATGGGTGGCGCCTGTGGCTCATCGAGTAGGGTGCCAGCCCCATGTACTGAAGGTGGCAGGTTCAAACCCGGCCTCAGCTGAACTGCAAGGCAGAAAAATAGCCGGACATTGTGGCGACTGCCTGTGGTCCCAGCTACTCGGAAGGCTGAGGCAAGAGAATCGCCTAAGCCCAGGAGTTGGAGGTTACTGTGAGCTGTGTGACACCACGGCACTCTACCAAGGGCGATAAAGTGAGACTCTGTCTCTACAAAAAAAAAAAAGTCCTTGAGCTCTGGTTCTTTCTTCCCTTGGGCAGTTTTAGTGGAACAATTTAGGGAAGTAGAGAAGGGAACTCCTATAATTCTTAAACTATATTCAGCACACAACTCTGCCTAGATGAGCCTCCTCTTTGGCATTGGACACCTGATGATCTAGTCTAATTGGAGTTCTGGCCATAGTTGGCCTTCCATACTCATGGGTTCCATATCCATGGATTCAACCATCCATAGGTCAAGAATATTCTGAAAAAAAGAACTGCATCACTACTAAAAATGTACAGATTTTTTTCTTGTCATTATTCCCTAAATAGTATAAAACAACTATTTACATAGCCTTTACATTGCCAACCTTCCCTTTTTTTTTTTTTTTTTTTTGTATTATAAGTAACCCAGAGGTGATTCAAAGGATGTATATAGGTTTTATGTAAATACTATACTATTTTATATCGAGAGCTTGAGTATGCACAGATTTGATAATCTGCTAGAGGGCCTGTTACCAATCTCCCACAGATACTGAGGGAGTGCCGTATGTACATGTGTAATATAATATAGGGGAATGTATTCAGAGGGACTCAAGGACAACCTGAGGGGCATAATAGTGGACTGATAGTAGGGACTTAAATTTTTTTTTTTTTTGCAGTTTTTGGCTGGGGCCAGGTTTGAACCCGCCACCTACAGTATATGGGATGAGCGCCCTACTCCTTTGAGCCACAGGCGTCACTCGGGACTTACATTTTTTTTTAAGCACCAAGACAGAGTATATTAACATGGAGAAAGATTGATACACATGATTAGCAAGAGTGGAAAGCAAAAAAAGGGAGAACAGAACCTCTAGCAGCCCAGGGGGGTTACAAGTGGGAAGCCCCAATTTTCTTTTTTAAAGACTGAGTCTCACTCTGTCACCCTGACTAGGTACCATCCTAGCTCACAGCAACCTCAAGCTTCTAGGTTCAAATGATCCTCCTCCCTCAGCCTCCCAAGGAACTGGGATTACAGGTGTGCACCACCATGCCTGGCCAATTTTTCTGTTTTTGTAGAGATGGAGTCTTGCTATTATTTAGGCTGGTCTCAAACTCTTGACCTCAAGTGATCCTCTTGCCTCAGCCTCCCAGAGTGCTAGGATTACAGGTGTGCCACCACACCTGGCAGGAAGTACTAATCTTCATCTAGAAGACTAAGCAGTATTCTTTTTTCTTTTTTTGAGACAGAGGCTCATTATGTCGCCCTTGGTAGAGTGCTATGGCATTATAGCTCACAGCAACCTCAAACTCTTGGGCTCAAGCAATTCTCTTGCCTCAGCCTCCCAAGTAGCTGGGACTACAGGCACTCGCCACAACATCTGACTATTTTTTGTTGCAGTTGTCATTGTTGGTTAGCTGGCCTGGGCCAGGTTCAAATCCGCCACCTTCGGTGTATGTGGCTGGTGCCACAACCACTGTGCTGTGGGCGCCGAGCCAAGACTAAGCAATATTCTTTGTTTCCTATCCTAGACATTGTGAAGGGAGAGGATGACTTTAAATTGCTGTGAGCTTTTCCCCAGGTAGATGGTAAATATCTCTGGGTGTTTCAGTACTCTCTGTGGTATTCAAGCCCCTGATTGACCCCCTCTTGTTTTTGACTTCCTTGTTTTTTATCCTAGAGGCCCATCTGCAGTGGAAAAACATTAATAATTAGTAGTGTGGTGCCTTAGTTTATTTGGGCTGTTATAACAAAATACTATAAACTGGGTAGTTTATAAACAACAGAAATGTATTTCTCATAGGTCTGGAGGCTGAGAAGTCCAAGGGTGCTGACAGGTACAGTGTCTGGAGAGGGCCTGCTTTTTCATAGATGGCACCTTTTTGCTGTGCCATTACTGGGTGGAAGAGGCAAGGCAGCTCTTTGGAGCCTCTTTTATAAGAGAACTGATTCTTTTCATGAGGACACCACTTTCTCAATCTAATCTTCTCCCAAAGGACCCCACATCCTAATACCATCACCATGCAGTTAGGATTTCAACATACAAATTTTGGGGGGACACAACCATAGCGTTTGGTTTTTCTCCCAAGAAAGCCTTTGTAGAAATGTCCAGAGAGTAGAAAAAACCACGAGTGAAAGGAGCTTTTTTAATATTTCTACAACTTTCCAGTCCCACTTAATATATTACATATTCTAGTGAGACTCTGTCTCAAACAAAAATATATAAATAAATAAAAATATACTACATATTCTTCTGTCTCTAATTTTCTTCCCTCTCCACTCTTTATGTATTTTTAAACAGCTTAGGGCTTCTTTGTTTTGGAGATAAGAGCTAGAAAGTGAAGTATAAAGACCAGGTAGGGAGTTAAGAATAAAGCTGCAAAAGAACCAGCTTTAAGCAAAAATGTGGGAATAGAACTTTGGAAGTTGTTCCCTAGGGCAGGTAGGCTTTTAATGCACATTTAATCCAACCATCTGTGCTGAATTCTTATCAGTGAACTGTGACAGACACTAACCATGCTGAATTTCTGGGCAATTAAATGTGAGAGTTTTTTGTTTGTTTGAGTCTCACTATGTTGCCCTGAGTAGAGTGCTGTGGTGTCACAGCTCACAGCAACCTTAACTCTTGGGCCCAAGCAATTCTCTTGCCTCAGCCTCCCAAGTAGCTGGGACTACAGGCGCCCGCCACAACGCCTAGCTTTTTTTTTTTTTTTTTTTTTGTGAAACAAAGCCTAATGCTGTCATCCTGGCTAGAGTGCTGTGGCATCACAGCTCACAGCAACCTCCAACTCCTGAGCACAAGTGATTTTCCTGCCTCCGCCTCCCAAGTAGCTGGGACAATAGGCACCCGCCACAACGCCCAGCCGTCATTGTTGTTTGGCGGGCCGGGCTAGATTCGAACCCGCCGGCTCAGGTGTATGTGGCTGGTGCCTTAGCCACCTGAGTCACAGGCACCGAGCCATGCCTGGCTATTTTTTTGGTTGTAGTTGTCGTTGTTTGGCAGGCCTGGGGCTAGATTCGAACCTGCCAGCTCCCGTGTATGTGGCTGGTGCCTTAGACACTGAGTTATGGTGCCGAGCCTAAATGGTGAGAGTTTTAGGAGAGAGTTCAGTGTGTTAAAATCACTAGATTTAAGTGTGTATCCATTTGCTCTTATATTTTTATGAGAACTGCTGATACGCTTTTCTCTCCAAAGAGTTAAAACTTCTGATCTGTGCCTCCCTGAGCAGGTGTTTTCTGCTGCAGGTTCTTGAAGCAGGTTCTTTCTGCTCACTAATGTGAAGATGCCTTGAAGTGGGCTTATCTGGGTAATGTTTAGGAAATTTTATTGTGAACTTGGGCATCTAAGGGACCATTTCTTCCCTGCATTGTGAAACACTCTGAGAACAATGCTATTCTGAGTATAACCTCTGTCAAGAAGTGACAATATCCTGAAACATACCTTTTCTCTCTTAGGCAACATTTACAACACTCCACAAATCAGCTCGCCAAAGAAACAAATGAATTGCTGAAGGAGTTAGGGTCCTTGCCCCTTCCCTTATCTACTTCAGAACAGGTTGGTATTTCTGTTTTGTTTTGTTTATTAATAGGAAAGGACTTTGTGTTAGTATAAAGATAGTATGTGAAGCAAAAATAAAGTGGCCTTTGGTGCTAGGTAGACCTTTTCTGAATCTTAATTTCCTTATCTGTAAAGTGAGGGACATGTGACTATTGTGACAATAGAAAGAATGTATGCACCAGATATGGCCAAATTCCTGGTATATAGTAGGTACTCAATATGTGGTGGCCATATGCTATTATTAATAACATATTACTAATAAATTAATAAAATGGGTTTAACTATTGAGCAATCTCAATGTTTGCATCTCTTTGGGATTTGACTAGCAGCTTTAAGTTACAGGCTTGATCCTAGTTTGTTTTAAATACAGTATCTATACATTTTAAACAGATGCCGTTCTTCCATATTTTGCAATCACCTTCATGTCCCATCATGAGTCATTCATAGGTCTCAAGTTAAAGAAATGCTCAGAGAAAGGATCTCTGTTTGCAAGTCATTTTGTTTAGCAGCCATTTAAGTTCTGTAAAAACACAAGAGTTTTTGCTGGGGTCATTGTTTTTTTAATGTGCCATGTCTTTTCTTTACACACTCCTGAAGTCAGATGTGTCCCCTCCATTACTATGGCTTGGCTCTTACACCTGTCATTCATGATCTAACTTGGGTCTTTTTTCTTGGGAAAAAACTTCATCTACCTTAGGCTATTGTGATTCTGTTTTGCTTTTAGCTTCTTTACCATTCACAGGTGCACTTAAATTCTATTGCTTTATTTTTTCTGAGGGTCCATGGAAATGCATGCTTTTTATTTATTTATTTTTTATTTTATTTTTTTGTAGAGACAGAGTCTCACTTTATCACCCTCGGTAGAGTGCTGTGGCGTCACACAGCTCACAGCAACCTCCAACTCCTGGGCTTAGGTGATTATCTTGTCTCAGCCTCTCAAGTAACTGGGACTACAGGCACCTGCACAATGCCTGGCTATTATTTTGTTGCAGTTCAGCTGGGGCCAGATTTGAACTTGCCACTTTGGTATATGGGGCCAGCGCCCTACCCACTGAGCCACAGGCACCGCCCTTATTGAACTTTTTAAATGATGATATTCTATCTCTGATGGCTCTGAAGACAAAGCCTTCAACTCCCTTATCCTAGGTTGTTTTGCAAACCATGTGTTATGGCTGGTGGAATGTAAAGTCATTTTAGTTTATTGTGACCACCATTAAAAAAAAATTGAAGTAGAGTATAAGTATGAGTGTGTACCATGTATCAAGGGTAAACAATGTCCTATGAAACTTTATATTTCATACACATGGGCATATGTTATACTAGGTCATGTTGCCAAATTTTATGGTAGGTCTCTGTCAAAAAAGTTTGAAAAGCACTAGTAACTAGTTGAGCTGCTCCACATGGCATATGCTCAGTCTGGAGTTTTGGCATCCTTTTGCACAAAAGAGAAAAGTCAAGACTAAATGCTTTGTCATCCTGCTACAGTAGCTAGGGTAAAAAGTAATCTTAATGTAATTACCCTTTGCTTGTCTATATTTGGGCTATTTGTTTTAGTTGTTTGACATGCTGACGTTTCAATCATGGGCCAGTTGCCCCCTTGCCATCCAGTATCTCCATGTTGCTCCCAAATTACTCCTTTTATCCTTCTAGCATGCATTTAGGGAATAGACACTTGTAGATAGTTTTTATAGTCAGAAAACAAGGAGTCTTGGGGTCTGATGCAGACTATGGAAAAGAACTTAAGAGTTAAATAGTAGGCTCAGCAAAATATAAATAGAAAGTTAAATCCGCTACCAAAACAAAATTCACCAAATGTATTCCAAAACCAAATAGAAGTTATTTTTGGATTATGCATGCTGTTGTTACCTTCCATTAGCGTGGATCATTAAGAACATGAAATAGATCACAAACTCTCTCTGGTGAAATATAAATCCTTGATTCCCTTCCTCCTGTTGTGCTGAGTACTGTTTTGTCTTTCTACTCTTTTCTTACCTAATTATCTTAGTCACATTACCTATCTTTTTTTTTTTTTGCAGTTTTGGCCTGGGCCAGGTTCAAACCCGCCACCCCCGGTATATGGGACCAGTGTCCTACTCCTTGAGCCACAGACGCCGCCCCACATTACCTATCTTTTTACTACTGTTCTGTGTACATCAAATCATACTTGCAGTTTTTTACATACATACTATCATAATTTATCTAGTTACAAATTCAGTGGCGTTTTAATTCACTTTTCTTCTCTATTTCCTTTGATTCCTGTTGCCCATCCTGTCTCCACTGAAACTTTCTTTTTTCCATGATTCTTTTTCATTCTGTCCCCTAACTCTGGAGATCCCCACTTTGAGTCTCAGCCTCCTTCCCTGATTATATATCCTCCTAAAAGTGGCTCTGACACTGATTATCTAACTTTGTCACTCTGTATTTTCCCTCTCAGAAATCTTACTATAACCTCCCTTTCACTTTTATGATCATGACCTCCAGATCTTTTCCAGCCCTGGCCCCTAAACCTCGAAGTACTTGGCCCATTTCACCGATTCTTGTCTGTTTCTCCTCCTTAATGTATTACCTTCATATAAAATTTAATGTGTTGTCTTATACTGAGTTCATGTTTTACCCAAACCCGTTAACTAAGTTGATTGACAATACAAAAGTTTGTACCTTTTGACCTAATTTTCCCACTCATGCAAATTTGTCCTAGAGAAAAAAAATTCTGTTTTTTTTTTTTTTAATAAGACAAATGAATACTGAAGAAAGAAAAAAAATTCTGAAGGAAATCCCCCCCAACTATATATACTCTAAAGCTAAATTTCCTTGATTTAAATCCCACCTTTGCCACTTCTTATGTGATCCTGGGCCTATTATATAACTTCTCTGAGCTTTGGATTTCTGTTTTATAAAATAGGGATTATAAGAGTACTTATTATATAGGTTGATGTCTGGAATAAGTGAGTTATTATATAAATCACAACAGTACTGATATATGGTAAGCACTGTAAAAATATTAGCTGTTATATTGGGGTCACTTTAGTTTCTTTTTTTGCGGGGGGAGCTGGATTTGAACCCTCAGTCTCCGGCATATGGGTCTGATGCCCTACTCCTTTGAGCCACAGGCACTACCCTAGCTTTATTTCTAATAGTTAAAAACGGGGAACAGTCTTGAAAGAATATTTACATAAAATTTAATAGATGAGGTTGATGGAATATATATACCAATTAAAGATCATAATTGTGAAGAGTATAGCAATAAGGAAAATATTTATGATATACTTAAAAGAATATTTCTGGGGCGGTGCCTGTGACTCAGTGAGTAGAGCGCCGGCCCCATATACTGAGGGTGGTAGGTTCAAACCTGGCCCTGGCTGAACTGCATCAAAAAAATGGCCGGGTGTTGTGGCAGGTGCCTGTAGTCCCAGCTACTCAGGAGGCTGAGGCAAGAGAATCGCCTAAGCCCAGGAGCTGGAGGTTGCTGTGAACTGTGTGACACCACAGCACTCTACCGAGGGTGATAAAGTGAGACTCTGTCTCTACAAAAAATATATATATATATATTTGGATGGCAAGGTTGAGGAATGATGTCCACTCACCTTATTGTTATATAAAAATAAAAATCTCAGAAAGAAAGAAACAAGTTCCTCACTCAAATTTGCTTTCAGTGTTACCATCATTCTCTGAGGTTTGAAATTTGAGTCATTTTTTCCTTCATCCCTCTTTCCCTACCACCAGTCATGATGTTTCTTAAATTCATTTCTTTGTGATCTCATGTCCTCCTGCTCTTAAACCTAGACAGTTGATTGCAGTAATCTTTTTGACTTGTTTCTTTCTTCCATTTCACCTTGTATACCATCCCAGACTGATTTTTCTAAGTTACCATTTTATACCCATCTTGTTTCCTGCTTTTAAGGAAATTGTTTTGAGCAATCTTCACTCTTCTTCTTTAGAAGTTGTACCCCAGACTCATTAGCTTGGCATTTAAAACCTGCTGTGTTCAGCCCTTTTTCTGCCTTTCCAATTTTAACTTGTCACTACTCTCATGAATAAACCTTTGGTGTCAGCCAAACTATCTCCTTATAGATCCTCTTCAAATTTTTGACACCATGCCTTTGCAGATGTCTTGCTTCCATTTGCCTTACCTCTTCTTTCTGACTTATTCTTGCCTTTCTCTCACTTCAGTGTCCCCTTCTCTTGTGGCCTTACTGATTATTCTTACATTTGAATTCCTATAGTGTTAATTGTGTGTAGCAGTTATTTATAGTGACTGTTACTTATCTGTTTATATCCTTTATCTACAAATAGTACTACATGGTAAGCTGTTCAAAGACAGGGATGAGTTTTTATTTCAGTGTTCTTAGGATAGGGCAAGTGCTCTTAGTATATATTTTTTGAGATAAAAAAGCAAAAGCTTAATATAGGTAAATAAAGATTGTTAAGATTTCAAAGATTTTAAACCTTACTTAAAAAATGCTGTAAACTGATTCTGTAGTTTTCAGAGAAGCTGTGAATATAGATCAATAGAGTTTTAACATTTTAGTAAAAACTAATCTCTGTTTGGGTCTAAGCTGAGTTCAAAGGACTCTGCTTTTAGAGTTTCTAAGGAACCAAAATTCTGAATTGCTATTCCTTCTGAGATTGCTTTACAAGGTAAACAAAACCCAGTTCCCAAGTTTGTAAGAATGAAAGAAGGGTTATTCTACTTGGGCTATAGTTTTAATCAAGGTTTTAAGCTAGTAAGGAGCAAATTTATAATTTAGTAAAATTAATTTATTAATTTTCCTAGCTGAAAGTCTTTAAGGGGTATAATTTTGCTTTTAATGGGAATTAAAACCAAGAGATTCTGAATTAATGTGAAATTTCAAGTTCTTGCTTAATTTCTTTAGCGCCAGCAGAAACTTCAGAAGGAACGCCTCATGAATGACTTCTCTGCAGCCTTAAACAATTTCCAGGCTGTGCAGAGAAGGGTATCTGAAAAGGAAAAGGAGAGTATTGCCAGAGCAAGAGCTGGATCTCGTCTTTCTGTAAGTTGATTTCCAAAGAAAGACCTTTGAAATTTGAGGATGCTCTTTCTCAAAGTGTTTTTTTTTTTTCCTTGATCATTAGCTTTTGTTTACTATCACCTCAAACAACATAGATATACATCAGCTGCTGTGGAAATGTCAGATTGGTATAACCTATATAAAAAACATGTATATTGGATCGGCGCCTGTGGCTCAATGGGCTAAGGCGTCAGCCACGTACACCTGAGCTGGCGCGTTCGAATCCAGCCCGGCCCGGCCAAACAACAATGACGCCTGCAATCAAAAAATGGCTGGGTGTTGTGGCGGGCGCCTGTAGTCCCAGCTACTTGGGAGGCTGAGGCAAGAGACTTGCTTGAGCCCAGGAATTGGAGGTTGCTGTGAGCTGTGATGCCACAGCACTCTATCCAGGGTGACAGCTTGAGACTCTGTCTCAAAAA